>CM055816.1:52431425-52549892 GCA_029582265.1 Zoroaster sp. YZ-2022 | reverse complement strand
ATTTTTGGGTTACACAATATATATTTTGGGGCATTTGTTTGATAAAATTTTTTTTAATTTTCCAAAATTGAAAAGTTGAGGGGACTAAGGCTTTTTTTTAAACAAAAAATCCTTCTTGATATTCTTAACGGGAGCAGATTTCTAAAGTTGGGGGTCAAAAAAAGGAAAAGACATGTAACTCATAAACCACATACCAAAAAAAATTTCATTTTTTGGGTTTTTTTCCCCCCCCTAGAAAAAAAAAAAATCGGAGATTATCGGAAAGTGTGTGTTTGGGCGTGGAAAAATAAAAAAAACCAAATAAGGATGGTATACTTTAAAAAACAAAAATAAAAAGAGATGCACACAAGGCGAAATTTCTTTATTAATAGTTTTCTTCTATATACGTTTTTATGACAAAGTTGACCCCTAAAACCCCGGAAACCCAAGGCATTCTTGAAAGTTTGATCCTAAAAACCCTTGACAGACCAAAGGGCATTCCCTTTGTAGTTTGACCCCTAAAAACCCGGGGACAGCCCAAGGGACCTTGTATAGTTTGATCCCCAAAACCTGGCGAAAGGCTTTCCCCTTGTATATTTGACCCCTAAAAACCCTGTGACGAAAAGGCTTTCCCTTTTATAGTTTGATCCTAAAAAACCCTTGGGCCCAAGGTTTCCCCTTGTATAGTTTGATCCTAAAAACCCTGTGACAGACCAAGGCTTTCCCCTTGTATGTTTGATCCTCAAACCTGTGACAGAAAGGCTTTCCCCTTGTATTTTTGCCCCTCAAAACCCGTGACAGATAAAGGGATTCCTGTATTTTTGATCCCTAAAAACCCTGTGACAGCCCAAGGATTTTAAATAGGCGGTTTTAATATCAAAAGTTTATTGGTTAAAATTTGTTAATTTATTGTCCAATATTAAGCACCAATTATGTGATGAACCTTTCAAGGTTGTTTTTTGGTACGTTTTAAACATTTAAAACTATGTAACCCAATGTTGCCTTTCCCCTTAAAAAAAAATATTAATACATAAAAAAAACAATAAAAATAATATTTTTTTTATGATACGTTAAAAAAAAATTTCCCATACTTATCACTTCAAAATTTTCAAAAAAAATTTTTTAATTTTTTTTTTGTCAAAAGGATATGTTCTCATTGTTTACGTTTGGTTAATGTTTTTAATTAATTAACAAAACCCAAAGTTTTTTTAGTCTAAGAACTAAGATACCTCTTATTATCTAAATTTATAAATAAAATCAAGGCATATTACAAAATTAGTGCATACATGTACTTTGGGGCCCCTAACATATTATATTATTATTTAATTTTATAATGTCAAAAAATTGATCAAACACTTTCAGATTGTTGATAGAAATATCATTTTGACTTACAGGAAATGAAAACTGTTGACAGTGACAATAAGGCAATAGGGGGAAAAAACCAGTTTTATCAACTACTAGTTCTTTAATTTATTCCGTCATGGCTTCCCAAAATTTATATAAGCCCTCCCGGGGTTCAAATGTTTTGTTGCGGGCGCACTATTTTATTGAGGGTGGGTTTCCTTGCTGGGATCGGGGATGAAGGGCTTTTTCTTTAAGGCATCGGCATTGCACGGATCTTTGCCGGGGTGGTGGGGCTAAAATGGATATAAATCAAGTTTAAAGAAAAAACAAAATTTTTTAAAGTTTTTAGAAAAAAATTTCTTAGAAAAGGCATTTTTTAAAAGATGTCCCACCCATTTTTTTGATGTTTTTTTGGAATTTTTGTTTTATCAGAACTTTTTATTACATTAACCGTTCCCCCGGATGCCTTTATACACAATTTTTTTTGTATTGTTGGGCGCTAAACCGCATTCCGATTTTTTTGTGCCCGGAGATGTCAACCCCCACTGGGGCGTCAAAAATGGACGGGGTTATTTTGTGCGAGTCCATGGGGCCCGGGTTGGGCGGCCCGTCTGGGGGTTCACTATTTTGTTGATTTTGCTAATCCTTTATCCAAACCTGTTTTTTGACATAAAAAGCATTTGTAAAGACAGATTTTACCCAACCGACAATCTCCCCCGGGTATCCGCTTCCCCCCGGCGGTGCTAATGGGCCCGTTCCCCGACTTAACGGTCTTTTGCTGAACAAACAAAACCCCGTAATTAAAAAACCCCTTTAATTTCGAAATGTCAATGAGTAAAGGTGTTTATTTGGTTTCGAACTTATTTCATTAAAAAAAAATTTTAAAGGTGAAATTCCAGTTTTCATGAAAAAAAAACCCCCATGGGGGGCCCGGAAAAAAAAAAATATTCCCCACTCAACTGGTTAAAAAATATTAAAAAACCGGCATTTTGTTTTTCCCGTATAAAGCTTTACCAAGCGCTAAAAAACAATCCAAAAGGTTTTACACACCTTGTCTCACTAGTGCAGGCGTTAACCAACCTCTGACCACCACCGATTTGCCTGATGATGTATGGGCAGAATCCCAATGTACAATGTTATAGCAGTGGGTTCCCCAATTTGCAATGACATTTTGAAACCTTCTACCTTTTTTTTTTCACAAAAACACAAGTATTTTTTGACATAAAACAAGAACCAGAAACAAAAATTTGTTTGCTGGGTAATGGGTTTAAAGATTTTTTTGAAACAAATTTTTCTAAATGAAAATTGACCAGAACGGAACTGAGTAAATACAAAACTACTAAAAATAATAATGGAGTCTTATAAAATATATAATATGATTTGGTCACTTTTTCGGCATTCCCAAATTTATTACCCTTGGTCACTTTTCTTAAGGATTCCCCTATGATTCCTTGGGCCTTTTTGGCACTGCAATTATTACCCTTGGGCCCTTAAGGCACTGCAAAAGATTTTGGCACTTTTTAAAGGGATTGCAATATGATTACCCTTGGGCACTTTTTTTAGGGATTGTATATTCCCTTGGTCCCTTTTTTTAAAAACCCTAAAAATTAAATATTTTTAACCCTATTTTTTTAAAATAAAAAAATTCCAAGTGGAAACACCAAAAATAAGACTTTCATTATTTTTTTTAACCCTTAAAAATGAAAAAGTATTCCCCCTCCCTACGACAAGCCCCAAACAAAAGCTGGACACTTTTCTGGGGCCTATTTTGATGATGTACATTCGGGGGCAATTAAAAACATGGAATGTTTTGTAAAATAGCATATCACATTTTCAACTCAAAAAAAAGTTTAAAAACGACTTCCCAAAGTGTTTTTGGTTTCCAAAAATAGTACTGACCAATTTGTTGTTCCCCATAATCATTTGATAATTTCATGCCCAAAATTTTTGATATAAATGACATAGAATGTATCAATTTAAACCCCGGGAAAGGCAAATAGGCGAAATGGTGAACAAGGAAGATCTAATCGGGTTTAAACACATAATGGCCCCCTTTTATTGCTTTTCAACAAATTCTGAAACCAAAATTTTTAATTCCCCGTTTTGATTGAATTTTGTTATCAGGAAAGTTAATCTTGCAAAATGTTTCCAAATTTTTCTTTTTTTTGCCATAAAAATCTCCTTTGGGATCTTTTGGGGGCTGTCAACAAAACTAATAGTTTGACAATAATTCTTGATACGATGTCCCCTGCCAGGGAAAATTTACGTTCACACAAACATTCGGTTCCCCAGGGAACCCAACACACATGTACTTACCCCAAAACGGGGGCAGACCGTTTTAAGCGGTCTTTTGGGAAAATAAATAAACTCCATAGTAAACAGTGCTAAATAAAAAAATTTCAAAAAACATTAAAAAAAACTTAGAGTCCCCCAGTTTTAAAACCAAAAAAAAAATAATCGATTTAAAACCTTTTTTATTCTTCTCATTTAAAGTCCCCGGTTTTCCGGGGTTATTCTATCCCCAAAAAAACCACCCTACAGTGGGGGTCCCCACTGAAACCATTTTGGAAAAGGCCCGCGAAAAAAATTGGACCACTTTTTTGGGCTAGTGTCCCCAAAAACTCACAGTTGGGCCAAAGGGCCCCAGGGTTTTGATAGTGGGCCTTTTAAAATCCATCAAATGAATGGGCCTCAAATCTTTGTTTTCAGAAAAAATTTGAGGGCATGCTATGATAAATAGCTCGGCATGAATTCTCACTATTTAGTGGGGTTTTGCCCTATAAAGAGATGATTTTTTCAATTTGACTTGAGAGACACACTAAGGACATCAGTATGTTGCAGAGGTCATGTTTCACGAAAAAAATTGAAAATGTTACTCACTACAAATATCAACTTTAAACATATTTGGTTCGTCTATGATGTTTCTGTGCAGTTTTGCAATGGATAACCATGCATTGTGTGCATTATTATTATTTCTTGGGTGCAATGTTTTCTTTTAAAAATTTCTTTAAATAACAATTAGTTTCCTCCTTGAATATTTAACATATCTGAGATATTATCTAAAAACCCAATTTCAGAAAGTTTTACAAAATTAACCTTATTGAGGCGGATCAGGTTGACGAAAATGAGGCCTCATACAAATGAATCATACGCTGAGGGGCAAATCACGAGCCTTTCTTCACATGATGTGCTGAGAAGAAAATGTAAAATGTAAATTGTTTCATGGTAAACAGACCACAAAGAGAAAAACTCCCCAACCTGCATACATCCCCCATGTATATACAGGTCCTTATAAAGAAAGTTGATAGGTGATGGAGAGGGCAGGGAATGGGCTTTAATCAGTTGTACACAATTTCAAAACCTTCATTATTAATGCATGCATTCTGAACCAGTACTATTTTAGAAACAACTACTTGTAATAGTTTGTAATTTACTAATGCAACACCACATGTAACACTAATTAAAGACAACAAATAACAGCCTTCCAAGATATTAAAGTTTCAATAACCGAAAAAAGGCACATGCAGACTATGGTATTAATTTCTGATTCACATACCTTTTGTTGTAACAGTACTGTATTCATCAATAAAGACCTGAAATACAAGAGGATATTGAATAGGAAAATTTAATAAAGATTTTCATTTATTGGCAGCATCAGCCTTACTGATACACATAAACAAAAAGCACCGTTTAAATCCCACCGTAAAACAAACCATGGACGACGCCATTTGAATCTATAGGGTGCACCCATAAATAAACTCCGGTAAACGGTGCTAAATACAAAATATTCGAAGTATTAAAAAATGCAGTCCACACAGTTTTAAAACCAAAAGAAAAATATTGATCGATATAACCTTTTATATTTCTTCTATTTACTTTCTAAGAAGAAGTCCAGGTTTCCAGGGAGTTATTCTCATCAATATTACCTACAGTGAGTGACGTCCACACACTGAAAAGCAGCCATTTTGGAAAAAGGCCTTGCAACGAAATCAGGTGGACCACTTTCAGGACTAGTGTGTCAAAATACTCACAGTTGAGCCAGGACCCCCAGGTTATGATAGTGGGCCATTTTACAATCCATCAAATGAATGGGCCTCAAATCTTTGTTTTCAGAAAAAGAATTTGAGGGCATACACTTTATGATAAATAGCTCGGCGCATGAATTCCTCACTATTTATTGGGTACCCTATAAAGAGATGATTTTTTCCAACTGACTTGGGAACACACTAAGGACGTCAGTATATTGCAGAGGTCATGTTTCTGAAAAAAAATTGAAAAATATTACTCCACTACTAAAATGTCAGCTTTAAACATATTTGGTTCGTCCTATGATGTTTCTGTGCAGTTTGCAATGGATAACTTCATGCATTGTGTGCATTATTCGCATTTCTTGGGTGCAATGTTTTCTTTAAAAATTTCCTTTAAATAACAATTAGTTTCCTCATGAATATTTAAACAATATCTGAGATATTATCTAAAAGGCAATTTCAGAAAGTTTACAAAATTAACCTTATTGAGGCGGATCGGGTTGACAGAAATGGGGCCTCGCTTTAATGAATCAGCATACGCTGAGGGGCAATCACGAGCCTTTTCTTCACATGATGTGAGAAAATGTAAAAATGTAAATTGTTTCATGGTAAACAGACCACAAAGAAAAAACATCCCAACCCTGCATACATCCCCCATGTATATACAGGTCCTTGCAAAGAGGATTGATAGGTGATGGAGAGGGTGAGGAATGGTACAATCAGTTAGCACACAATTTCAAAACCTTCATTATTAATGCATGCATTCCTAGACAGTACTATTTTAGAAACAACTACTTGTAATAGTTTTTGTGAATTTTATAATGCAACACACATGTAACACTAATTAAAGACAACAAATAACAACCAACCAATGATAATGCACAATTTATTAATGAAAAAAGAGCACATGCAGACTATGGTAGTAATTTCACAATTCCACATACCACTTTGTTGTAACAGTATATGTTTCATCCAATAAAGACCTGAAATAAAGAAGGATATTGAATGGGAAAATTTAATGTGTAAAATTTTTCATTATCAGCCTTACTGATACTGTAACAAAAGCACACGTTTAAATCCCACCATCAAAACAAACCATGGACGACGCCATTTTGAATCTATAAGGTGCACCCCACTAAATAGCTCCCATAAGTAAGCAGTACTAAATACAATATTCAAAATGTTAAAAAATATGAAGTCCCACAGGTTTTAAAATAAAAAAAATATTGATCGATATATAACCTTTATATTCTTCTCTATTTACTTTCTAAAGTCCAGGTTTCAGGGTTATTCTCATCCAATGAAAACCACCCTCTACAGTGAGTGAAACGTCCGCGAAAAGCCATTCATTTGGAAAAGACGAAATCAGGTGGGACCACCCGGGGCTAGTGTTGGTCAAAATACTCACAGTTGAAGCCAAGGACCCCAGGTTGTGATAGTGGGCCATTTTTACACAATCCATCAAATGAATGGGCCTCAAATATCTTGTTTTCAGAAAAAATTTGAGGGCACTCACCTATGATAAATAGCTCAGCGCATGAATTCCTCACTATTTGATGGGGTGCACCCTATAAAGAGATGATTTTCAATTGACTTGAGGAACACGCTGAGACATCCAGTATATTGCAGGGTCATGTTTCTTGGGGTAAAATATTACTCCACTACAAAATGTCAGCTTTAAACATATTTGGTTCGTCTATGATGTTTCTGTGCAGTTTTACGTGGATAACTCATCGTGTATGCATTATTATTTCTTGGGTGCAATGTTTTCCTTTAAAATTTCTTTAAATAACAATTGGTTTCCTCCTTGAATATTTAAACAATATCTGAGATATTATCTGAGAGCAATTCAAGTTTTACGAAATTAAGCAATGAGGCGGATCAGGTTGACTTTAATGGGGCCTCATACACAATGAATCTATACGCTGAGGGCAAATCACGGCCTTTCTTCCACATGATGTGCAAGGGAAAATAGCAAAATATAATTGTTTCATAGTAAACAGACCACAAAGAGAAAAACATCTAACCCTCGCATACATCCCCATGTATATACGGTCCTTACAAAGAGAGTTGATAGGTGATGGAGGGGGCAGGGGAATGGTACAATCAGTTGCACAATTTCAAAACCTTCATTATTAATGCATGCATTCCTGAACCAGTACTATTTTAGAAACAACTACACTTATAATAGTTTTGTGAATTTACTAATGCAACACACATGTAACACTAATTAAAGACAACAAATAACAACCAACTTCCAATGATAATACACAATTCAATAGCCGAAAAAGAGCACATGCAGTTATATTAATTTACAATTCCACATACCTTTTGGTGGCAACAGTACTATATTCATCAATAAAGACCTGAAATACAAGGATATTGAATGGGAAAATTTAATGTGTAAGATTTTCATTATTATCAACCTTGCATTTTGTAAAACAAAAGCACGTTTAAATCACCATCAAACAAACCATGGACGACGCCATTTGAATCATGGTGCACCCGCAAATAAACTCCCCGCAATGGAGCAGGTGCTAAAATACAAAATATTCAAAATCATTAAAAATGCTTAGAGTCCCACAGTTTTTAAAACAAAGAAAAATATTGATCGATATATAACCTTTTATATTCTTCTCCTATTTACTTTCTAAGTCCAGCTTTCAGGGAGTTATTCTCATCCCAATGAAAACCACCCTCTACAGTAAACGTCCACACTGAAAGCAGCCATTTGAAAAGGCCTTACGCTTGAAATCAAATTAGGACCACTTTTTCCGGGGCTAGTGTCAAAATACTCACAGTTGGAAGTAAGGACCCCCAGGTTATGATAGTGGGCCATTTTTGCGATCCATCAAACTGAATGAGCTCAAATCTTTGTTTTCAGAAAAATTTGAGGGCATACGCTATGATAAATAGCTCGGCATAATTCCTCACTGTTTAGTGGGGTGCACCCCTAGGCGCGCGACGATAGAAAACTCAAGCTGCAGTCGACCATGGCGCTCTGCAGTGTAACTCGAACCATTCCCTCTCCATTTGATGGTATGAGTTTTTTTTTGCGGCCGTGAGAATTCCCTTCGCGCGCATGCGTGCTGAATGGGTTCATGGTCTTGACACAGGGGCGAAATGCGTACAAAACCCGTCGCTGCGGTGTAAAAAAAAAAAACGCCAGCCGGCATTTATGCACATTACGCTCATTTGTTCCAGACGCAGACGCCATCAAACGGGGGATACATTGGGCAGCTGGATTGATCATGGTTGTTGTGTGCGTGCATGATCTGATCCTATAACGTCCAAAATTAACATTTCTAATAGTGATAACTCTATTAATAAATTAAAATAGATATCTATTAATGAAACAGAGATATCTAAATTTTAATAAAACATTTTCTATTAATATTAGAATCTCTACGATACTTCATTGTGTAATGTTACTGTCATTATGCTGTATTTTTTATTTCTAATTATTCTTGCGTTAATGTTGACATTTTGGTGACCACTCGTTTTGATGCATTGGTAAACTGTATAAGACCAGTGATTTAGTTTTATCGTGTTGATATTGGCTATCAGATATCACGCGAACGTTGAATGAACGTTTATATTCGGGTTAGTACGGTTGATTGAAGGCCGGTTTCGGTTCGTCCGGTAAACGTTAAATAAACGTTTGTTTTGGGTTGGTAGGGTTTTATATTGAATTTTAGTTCATTAAATAACGTTGAGTAATGTTTGCTGAGTTGCTTTGGATTGGTCCGTTTTCGGTTAATTAAATAACGTTGAATCAACAGAACGTTTACAAAATGTTTACTATGGGCCTACTTTCATGTATTTCTTATAAATCTTGTGAAATTCTTTGTCATTATATTTATTGTATTTGTTATTTGTTTATTTTTGGGTGGGGGTAGATGTTTTGAAATATCAATGCTATACCTTACCTTTAATGCCTGACTTGTTAGAGTTTGTAAGAAGGGCAAAAGAATGTTTAAATCTGTATGGTGTGACCAATGGTTGATAGTAAAAACACTGGATACTAATCTTGCCTTGATGGTTAGTGGTGCCTCCATATAATATGCATGGCGTAATCTTCTCCTCTTGACTCAGACCCCATCGAAACAGAGCATCAGTATTCCGGTTTAAAACATATTAATCAATACCATTGGCGGATCATTTAATAAATTATCGAGACAACCTTGGCCGTGAAATGGACAAGGACTACATAAAGTTTATAGAATCTATTGCTTTACATCACAATGGATTCAAAACAGCCAGAAGAATTTGTTGATATGTTGATGTGATAGCGAGTTTAAAACATCAAATTGAAGGCTTAATATTCTGACCCTTGGGAACACGTGGTCGCGAAACGGCAGCGAATAAGCTGTGTCTGTGTGTCGTTACCACGTTCTGATTGTCGAGTATCGTTACAAGCTTTCTGGTAGAAGACCTCCATTTAAGTACATGTCAGTCCTATTGTTATTGTTGGTATTATTGTTATTATTGTTGTTATTATCAACATGTTTCTTTAAACCTGCCACTATTTTCCGGCATTAATTGGCTTTATGTTGCATTCTTAGCCAGTTCTTGAGAGATATAAGTCTGCAACTGTTGGCAACATGTTCCAATAACATTGCATGAGGGTTTTAATATTTTTGTATCAAGTTTTTTTTGTAGTAGTTATAATTGTATTGTTCACAAAGGTATTTGGAGAGCTTCATTAAACAAGTCACATTTAGTTTATAACCCTTGAGCTTTTGAAAGCTTTCACAAGGTCTCTATAAAAATACGGGTAATTGGGTCCAATTAAGTGAGGTTGTTAAAACAAACCACCCAGGTGTTTGGTCATTGTTTGTTTGCTTGATCAAAAGTCAGAAGATACTTCCATTTTTCCGTGTCTGGTACAGTATTTTGACCATTTTAACAACAAACATCTAATTTACAAGTTATATTAATTAGACCGGTTCCAACTAATTCTGGTCTCTGATAGTATCTCTTTTAATTTTATCAGTTTGGGGACCAATAGAAATTGGCTCTTCTATCTATTTCTTCTTTCAAGTACTGCAGACAAGGAATAACTGAACCATAATAAACTAAACTACTACCAATAAGACTGTAACCACCTTTCCCTTTCATAGTCAGTGACCTTTCTTCCATCTATTAAGGACATTTTATTTTTGACTCTTTCCAGCCATATGTCTTCAGGTTTAATACCATTTCCGAAATAAATACCAAGGATCTTAATCTTGGTTGTTTCCAATTGAAATTCCCCGGATTATCTTCCTGTTTCACGCGCACCGGCCACAAGCCTTGGGTTTTGCTCATTTATTTTAGAACCACGACCGCCCTTCGCCGTAGGTATGACAAATATTTTGTAATGAAATAAACTCTGTTATCAGTAATAAAATACTGGTATCATCAGCATGGGACAATTTGATATTTAACTTTTTGGCCTGGTAGACCAACTCCTTTAACCATTTTACCTCAGATAGATTAGCTGAAACCTTCTACACATATGGCATATAAAAGAGAGATAGTGGGCACCCCTGTCTTATACCTCTTGTTGTCTCGGTAAAATTATTTACGTTAATAGTAACCGTTGGATTTTTGTAATATTTCCAATCCACCTTACTCAAAACACAGGGTATTCCATTTTTTTTTCATCATAGCGAACATATTTCCTCGATACGATCAAGAGCTTTTCTTGATCAACGCCCATAATAACAACTTCCTTGTTATAAAAATTCACATAATCGATAACATCTCTAACAACCATTAAATTATCTTGAATATCTCTACCTTAATTCCTGGGGTTGATCTTCAACAATTAATTTCAGGCAAGATGATTCTGGGGCGTTTAGTAATAAGTTTGAAATAATCTTGTAGTCAACGTTGAGAGACTGATCGGTCTCAATTCTTGATTCGCTTCTTTCCCCTTTGTTTTGATAAATTAACCTAATTAATGCTCTGTTCATAGGTCAGTAACTTTCACTTTTCGTAACAGTAATGTAAATCAAAATTCTCTTAATAAGATGCCAAATATTTAAGTAAATTCGACCGTAGACCATCTAATCCCAGCGCTTTATTTTGCCATATCTTTAGCGCCAAGTAAGTTCTTCTTTAGTGATTGTTTTCTCCATGTTTGTACAGATTCTTCAATTCATATTTGATTGAAATTTTGAATTTTGAGAGTATGAATTTTGGGTGAAAATATAAGTCTTTATAAAAAATTCTAACAGCATCCACCATTTCTGAGGTTTATTAATTATATGATCTGTTGTGTTTTCAATTCCCTATAAGGTTGTTGTTTTTGCTGTTTTCAGTAGAGAAAGAAAGTATTTGCTGGGTTCTCCTGTCACACTTATGTTTAACGTGGACCCTGAGTTTGGCTCTTTCCCAGTTAGCAGTCTCATAAGTTAATTTTTTGTTCTATATCTCTAATTTTAAATGAAATATCTTCAGGGTATTGCAAATATGGTTTTGGTATTCTTTTTTTAAGATTGTCTTCCTCTTTTCTTTCTTTAGATCATTTTTCTCCATCATACTCTTCAGAATTTCTTTCAACTATTTTAAATCCCACCAAATAAGCAGGCATTCGTAAAAAACTTTCTGGGTTTTCAAAGAACCGAACAACTCTAACCTCAAATTACATTGGCTGTTAAGTATTTCATTGTTACAAAATACCTTCAACTACTGGTAGGAACAGTTTGATTTTTCTAACTTGGTATAAAGTACTGTGATCCAGCCCAGATGAATCAATGCTAATTCTTTAAATTAGTTCTTAGCGTTTTGGACGAATATAATCGATTCTACTAGGTTTCTTGATCCCTTTGATAAATAAAACCGGGCTCATTTCATGTGCGGCCCACACGTGTCACTAAAGGGTTATTTCTGACTAAATTTAACGAGGGAGGTTTGGCACGATCATAAATTCATTAGCATTGATATCTGATTCAGGTCACCAGAAACAATAGTTACAGTCCCAGTAATGTTTTAAAAGACTTGCCGATTCCACAAAAACGTTTGCGTAACGTAGCGTTGTTTAGCGCATACATGAATATGATACTAATCTTACTCTCACCCATTCCTATCGCCTTGACCCATCTGCCATTAGAATCATATGTAATAATGGTGAGATTTAGACCACTCTTCTCAAGTGAGAATAGCAACCCCAGCTGTTGTTTTCCTGGCTGAAAGCGATCTGCCTGTGCTTGCGCCCTCCCTTCATCATAACCATACTATGGTCTCTTGGAGAAAAACAGTAGCCGCTTTTTTCTTGGTATTCAAAACAATGTCCCTCTTTTGTGGTTCCTAAGTCCATTAACATTTAATTTAGCTATTGTATACCATTTGAAAAGAATGACAAATCTAAACATCGGTTTATAATAAAAAAGACACCTCTGTTAATAATTTGAAGTCTTGAATTTTATGTTTTGCTTTATCTTTCGTATCTTGACGTGTTGGGCCAATCTGATATGGTGCTTTTCTGTATTGATGTGATTGCTCCTGCCGCGTTTCTTCCTGAATCGTTGGACTCCTTTTCGACATATGGCACCAGTTCTTCTTGACTTGGGGGTTGTTCTTATACATGATGTTCTCCTCGAATCTGGGTCTCTTGTTCCATATCTTCATTTCTTCGCTGTTTGTCATTGTCTCTGTTGTTTACCTGTCTTCTGACAAATTCTTTTGCTGCTTCAGCCCATCAATCTTCTTCTTGAGCATTTTTCTAGCCATCATGTCTGGTAGAGCTTGAGCCTTTGCTTTGGGTATTAAGTTCTTGTTCAGTTTCTTGCGTGTTGTCTCGTTGATCGTCGGCTGATTTTGGCCAGCCTTGTCGGTATTCAGGTCTCTGCTCGTTTTGTTTGAGGACTGTTTTTTGTTGTTGGTTTCTCTCTGCCACTTCTTCTCTTTCAGGTCTTTGGCACTGCCTCATCCAGAAACGTTCTCCTTCTTTTTTTCGGGAATCGTTTCGCGTTACCTTATCCTTTTGGTGTTTTGGGTTTTTATTTACGAAGCTCTTTTGTTCTTTCTTCCGTGGTGCTTCTGTCCTTCCTTTCTGCGTTTTCGTTTTAGCTTCTTTTCGCTTGTGGGGTTGGCGTTCTTCGTTCGATTTTTAATCTCTGTGATGATAATTCTGTTTCTTCCATTCTTCCTCAAAGGGTTTGTTGGTTGTTGTCAAAATCTTCTCCATCTCTCTTCTCTTCTTTCCTCTTCTCCTTCCTCTTCTCCTTCCTCTTCTTCCTCTTCTCTTCCTCTTCTCCTTCTTCTCCTTCTCTTCTCCTTCCTCTTCCTCTTCCTCTTCGTCTTCCTCCTGCTCCTCCTCCTCTTCCTCCCATCCTCTTCATTTCCCTTCTTCAGCACTGTTTTCTTTAAACTGTCTTTCCTTTCGTCGTCTTGTCTCTTGTATGTTCTAACACTTTGTCTACCGGGGCATGTTAGCTTCAGATGCTCCAGTTTGTCATGGAGTCTGATCGGTGTTCTCTAGAGCCACAGATAAAGCAACGACCCCGCCGGTCTGATCTCTGGCCATAATGCCTGGTTGTTGCTTGAATTTTTGCATGTTCTTGTCCCCGATGTCGTACGGTAGATTGAAACTTCCAACCTGATAGCTCGGGATTGGTTTCTTGATGTGTTTGAAGCAAGCTCCGGATTCCATTTCTATGTTGTTGTCGAAGATGATACTGCCGGATATTGACCACTGTGCTTTTCTGCATTAAGGCATTCCATGACTATGTTGTCCTCATCTCGTATAGACCTTCACGTACACTACAACTGGTTGATCAATTCCAACTCTTTCGCATTCTATTAACATTCCATTCAAATGAAGTGCGCATTTGCGATCAATTCACAGTAATGTTCGCCACTGAATGTAACATTGTACCAGTTGTTGTCCAGTTCAGCGATGCGTTAACTGCATTGTCGTATTCAAATCCTTAGTGGCGGCGTCATATGCTTGTTGGCTGTTGGTCTGTGTGTGATTGTGAATCTCACTGTGTTTGGTCTCTTCAGGGGTGTTAGAAAACATGGCGACACCTTAAGATGGCGTCGTCGGGCTGTTGCCAGCCTGACAATGGGCCTCAAGTCTTCAGTCAGAACAATAATTTGTCTGCAAAACTCAGTTTAATTCCTCTTCTTTGGTGGTAAAACCTGTTACTCACCGATATAAAAAAGCTGTTGTTAAAGACTGAAAAGGTGATTTACCAGGAGCAAGGATTGACACACGTCTTGCATATTCGAACAACTATTATTATTATTATTATTATTATTATTATTATTATTATTATTATTATTATTATTATTATTATTATTATTATTATTATTATTATTGTGTGTGTGTGTGTGTGTGTGTGTGTGTGTGTGTGTGTGTGTGTGTGTGTGTGTGTGTGTGTGTGTGTGTATTATTATTATTATTATTATTATTATTAATATTATTATTATTATTAATTATTAATATTATTATTATTATTATTATTATTATTATTATTATTATTATTATTATTATTATTATTATTATTATTATTATTATTATTATTATTATTATTATTATTATTATTATTATTATTATTATTATTATTATTATTATTATTATTATTATTATTATTATTATTATTATTATTATTATTATTATTATTATTATTATTATTATTATTATTATTATTATTATTATTATTATTATTATTATTATTATTATTATTATTATTATTATTATTATTATTATTATTATTATTATTATTATTATTATTATTATTATTATTATTATTATTATTATTATTATTATTATTATTATTATTATTATTATTATTATTATTATTATTATTATTATTATTATTATTATTATTATTATTATTATTATTATTATTATTATTATTATTATTATTATTATTTTTACTCAACGATAGCTACTGAGACAGAAATATTTCAGGGATGACTGATACCATCATCAACTTATACAAAGTAAGTTTCACGTAAATCTGTAATAATTTACAATTTTCAAGATCATAACAGAAAAAAGAGAAATACAAATTTATTTTTAAGTCATTTAAATGAGTCTCGGGCCATAAAATGTAATCCAGTTTAAGATCAGAGCAAGGCTTCAAAATGGCGAGGCGACGGCATTTTTGAATTTGTTCGAGTTTTTAGATGTTCGGGCAGTAGCCGCCCGAACCCCCTATTGTTTAGAATTATTATTTTTTATTATTAAATTCAAAGAACCTGAAACTTGACACAAACTTAGACCTTATCATGTAGTTATTGTAAAGTTGTGATGTCATGATGACCTCGCCAGACATCGAATTACACTAAATAAAATTTTTAATATTTCAGAAAATCATATTCATGAACCACAAAATATATACTCATAATCGTACATAGTCAAGGCTAATTTGACCTCTACGCCATTCCACTCGGTTTATTGTGTTTTGTACATTTCATTGTTTTAGCCCATTAAACCGGAATGGATGGAATGTTTATGAATTTTGGTACATTTACATATCGGGACAAATGTTTGTGCAAAATTACAAGTCTGTAAATCATTTTGTTTGGGAGTTATAGGGCTTTTTAATGTTTCCATTGTTTTTACCCCTAATAGAGGAACCGGTCACGCTTCAATTTTATTTTTTTTTTTATTTTTTAATGACTTTTATCATCATATCGGGACCAGTGTTTTGCTCCATAGTGTAAGTCTGTAAATTGTTTGTTTGGGAGTTATTTGAATTTGAATTCTTCTATTGTTTTAGCCCAATTAAACTAGAACCGATGGTTTTTTTTATTAATTTTTAAATACATCTACATAAAATAATAAATGTTTGTACCAAGTTAAGTCTGAACATCATTTCGTTAAGAAGTTATGAGGCTTTTAATATCCATTGTTTTAGCCCAAAAAGCGGAACGTTAAGTTAGTATAAATTTATGATTTTAGATATCTTTAGATATAGGGACAAATATTTATGTAAAATTACAAGTCTCTGTACATTCCATTTGGGATTTACTGTGGTTTTACAATACATTTTTTTAGCCATTGAACTGGAACCAGTTTAACTGGTTTGATTTTAAATAATTTAGGTAATCTACATAATAAAATGTTTGTACCGTTGAAGTCTGTACATTGTTTCGTGCAGGAGTTATTGGCCTGTCAACTTTCCATTGTTTTCCCATAGAGCCGGAACTGATTATGTTTTTTAATGATTTTTAAGGTTTTGGAGACATCTACATATTAACACCAATGTTTGTGCCAATTTCATCGCTTTCATCTTTTCCCCTGGTCACTGGGGATATACACCCCATTATGTAACCATTTTGGCGCTACGGGGCTAATCAAACACAGTTAATTCTACCCTCACAGGTACCCATTTATCCTGGGTGAAGAGAAACAATTACAGTAAATTTGCTCAAGGAAAAAAGTGCCACGGTTGCGGGCAGGATTCGATCCCACATTTTTGACGACACAGCCATCAGAACACAGTCAATGCACCAACCGCTCGTCTCACGTGATCCGAGGCTTGACGCGATTGTAGGCCACACCATTAGAGTGACGGGGCCCAAAAACAAATCGAAATGGTTGAATGTTTTAATTTTCACCTTTTATCATAATTTAATTAACCATTAATAATCACAATGAAAACACGACTCTCACATTTTTCAAAATATTTGTAAACTGAAATTTTAATGTAATTTTTTTAAAAACGGATATTTTCCACTTTCATAAGGACCCCATTTATTGAAAAATTAGTGCATCCAAAACTAAATTTGACCTTAGACCCCCTTTTTAATGTAACCACACGAGCAGTTTGTTCTGTAACATCGAAGGAGGGCAAGTTGTTCTTGTGGGAGGCCAAACATGTCTAGTCGGGATGTTACAAAATAATGTATAATTTGTACTGTTGAATTTTGGGTGAGATATGTACGGATTATACCTATGTCATGAATGTGAAATGAAGCTGAACGAACAATATTTGATATGTGACTTTTTAAAGAGACAGTGAAGAGTCGTCAATGCTTTGATTTACAAAGGGCAGCAATTTTCTGTATAGCAGCGGGTTCCGCGATATGGGTGAAATTATTGCGTGATAACAACTGATTTAATTGGGGTTTCCGCGATATATAGGTGGTATTGCGTGATAACAGCAGAATTTTAATTTTGCCTACACCGACGTATGTATAGCACTGTACCCAGTGCTTTCCAAGTGTCGAGTGAAAAAACTTCACAGGCGACTCGGGCGGGATTCAAACCCACGACCTCCCGTTTTATAGTGGCAGACGTAGCCTCTCGACGATTAAATACGACATCTTATAATGGTGTATTTTTATGTTCGCTCTCATAAATACTTGTTGGGTAATGGCCTCAGAGCTTAAATTTGTTTGATGCAGAACATATAGGCCTATTATTTATATAGTAGGATGACAAACATGTGCATATGTATTCCCAGTTTTTAAAGAGTAGTGCTGTTTATTGTGAAGATTTATAATGAAGTTCAAAGTCAAGCCAACACATCTCCCCTCTCCATGCCCTTTTCTCACCCATCTCAATGACCCTTTTCGTCCGTCTTCATTCCTCTTTTTGGCCTCACCCTACCATAGCACTTTTAATTCTCCTTTGACTATTTCTTGTTATGCAAAATAACATCTAACAACTTTCGCAAACCTTAATGATTAATGTCCTCCTTTTCGCCTATAAGATCCAGTTGGCAAACTATGAACAACCCAAAGTATCCTAAATATTTAAGTTTATTTGTTTTCTGTAGCCTTTCTTATACATAGAAGGTTTAAAAAAAATTCTCACGTTCTCTAAACGTTCCCAACCCCTAACATTGCCTATATTAATTTATACACGAAATATGAACAGCTAGTTATCTTAATTAATATTAAAGTTTGTGGAAGTTTATATGGCTTTGATTCACTATACAGTTAATGTTTAGGCCTGTATTGATAAATATCGACTAAATTAAAATCATCGCTATCTCACACTACACTAATTTTTCTTCGTCGTTAAGGAATAGAAACATGAATAGCTAGTTATCATTATCTTAGACTTATCCTTAAAGTTTGTGAGTTTAATTCACTATACAGCATATTTATATTGTGATAAATATATCGATAATTAAACATCATCGATTTTTCAAATTGCTCAATGATGACAAGGTGCCATCACGCAGAATCTTATTCAGCATATTGTTCTGGTATAGAGCTGTAAACATATATTGTATATCCCTCATCAAAACATGGTTCACCCCAACTTCTGTGACTATCTTTATTATGACGAAGAATTCCATTAAGACCAGATATATTTCAGTTTTTTATGGATATTAAAAAGGAAATGATTAGTTTGTAAAATCACTTTTGCAAGTTCATGACAAAGGGTTGTAACCTTCAATTAGGCAATACCTAAAATGAGGTTGGTTCAGTAGAGAAAATACATCAGGGCATCCTTCATTTCAGGGGCCACTTGCGGCACCTGTTCGCATGACAATAAATAAAGTTTCTCTTCCTTAACTTCCACGGTTTCTAGACAACTATTGATTTGTGTTAAGTTTCTTAAAACATTTTTAAAGTATATTTCAAACCTAGCGTGCAGCCTGCTGTTAATTTCATGGCGCTGCTTACCACAAATTCTGCGCTTACGGCGCCATAAAAAGCGATGATTCTATGCGCCGTAGTGCAGAATTCCGCGATGAGCAGTGCCATGAGATTGGGCACTGGTCTAATGTACGGCCTGGTCAGATTGACGAAGATTGTTTTGCATCACGGTGACTCATGTTTTTGAAAGTGTTTCTTGGCTAATAAGCCAAAAGGGTGAATTGCCATTTCTATTTGGCACAAGTCAACAAAAATTATCAATTGTGATATGTTTTGAAAACTAAGTTGATATGGGCATTTGTGACCTCCTATTGTTCCCCACTTTGGCTAATAACCGCCAAACGATTTACACCATAAAAACTACACTGCATGTTTACGGCAATGGACGATGTAAAACAAATTCAAATATAACGTTAGAAAGCTGCAAATATCAATTGGGTCAGACGGACATAATTTGTTTACATTTTGATATTTGTTAAAAGATCAGGCCTGATTATCATACAAAGGGAAAACATTTAGGGGTAGAACGGTTGCCATTTGTCAAAAATCGGTATGTTTATGAGTGGTATTTTAGGCCTTGACAACTAAGGGTAAATTATTATTATTACATGCGGCCCGCCATGCATATTTATAATTTCAATTCGCCCTCGGTTAAAAAGGTTGGCCACCCAATATATATGGATCAAGATTATATGTTTTAAAATGAAAGTTTCAGCTTATATTTTCACTGTGTCATGTCGTAACAAGTAAATTGTGCTCAGATTGTTCGTATTCATTCTAACGTGGAATTTCTGTCTTCGCATGACAGAAATAACATTTTGAATTTTTTTCTTTTCAGGAAATGGTTCAAAGGGATTTTATATATTATCAAACGTTGATCGTTACTTAGAAGTGGGGGACATGCAAGTAGTGGCGGATTCAGGACTTGGCAAAACACGGGGTGCACAAACTTAGACATATTTGGGGGCGAATTTGCGAGTTGTTAAATGAATTTTGTTGATTTTTTCAAAATAATATTTATTAAGGAAAAATACTTTAGAATAAAGGATTTCTGGAATAGGTTTGTCATAACCATGGTTTCGCATTAATGATGTGTTTCAATGAATGTATGACGTAGCTAATCATATGAGGCTTAAATTTTTGATTTAAACCATGCTTCTGACAAAAATCGTTTGAGAAATAATAATGTATTTTTCCACAGGCCTTTTTGTTATTTCCTTACTTCAATGAAAAACAAAACATAAGCAAAATGTTTGAGAATACTGGGGCCATAATCAACAAGATGAAGATGATATCATTGTTTTCAGTTATTTTTGACAGTAATTTGCTTTTTCATCGGAACATTGTGTTCTTACATGTGCTGAAGAGAAAACGAATACTTTAAATTAAAACATTTTACAATATAATATTTTAAAAATGATTTTTACAATCACTTTTTCTCTCGAAATGAATTTACAGTGGGTCTCCATCATAAATTCATGTTGGAACTTAATGATGTGTCGCCTGCGTTTGGGTCGATATAGTGGTAAAGAGATTTAAATGTTCAATCGCTATTTTCTGGGGTTAAAAAATTATTATCTTTCATTTGAGAAATTGAACGAACAAATCTGTCAAGGATTAGTGCCAGTAAATTAAAAACACAATAAAAGCACGAATTCCAGCACAACAAGCTGGTAATTTGCATGTTGTAAGAGAGAACGTGAATGTTCATGTTTTGTTTGTAATTAGCTATATGACTAGGAAATCAGAACTCCAATTCAATGAGTACAATCGTCGTGTTAAATATAAACACCGACACTTGAACGTAAAGCTGCCATAATTTGGCAATTTATTAAGAAATTACGAAAACTGGCAACCAGATTAACCCTTTTCAATCCCATTGTGCCAAATTGGCTCAAAGTCACATTCCAGTTGGATACCATGGAGTATTTTGGCACACAAAAGTGCAGGTCCCTTGGTCCCCGCAGTGCCAAAACGGCACCATGGCTATCTTGGTGGTAATCACTTTATGTCAACAGCGCCCTCTTTGGCAGTGCGGTTACAAAAGGCACGCGCGCGTGGGTTTAAATAGTTACCACAACGCGTCCCGCTTCACGATCAGACATGGACGACGATGAGAGAAGGTATATTTTGGAAGAAATCTTTGTTGATAGCGGGTCCTGACATGTCCTCAGACGAATCTTTCCCCACCTACACGTCGGAAGACAGGATTGAGGACCATATCCCAACCTCATCATCTTCATCGGAAAAGCAGAATTTCCGGTCTGATGGCGTGCAGCAAGCCCCGGACTATAAGCGTAAGTTGACCGCCCGTGCAATTTACAGAACACACCGGTTGGTACTCAAGATTAAGCAGTAAGTTCTCACCCTCCAAATCTCGTAACCGTACATATCGGTCGGCTATATGGGAACGATGGTAGAAGATAACGCACCGTTATGCAGCTCAAACTTTGTCTGCAGACACAGCCAATCTGCCTAGTGCTTGGACTCTGACAAATGTTCCTGAAATGATGGCTTTCGTCGCATTACTTCTATCCATGGGCATCAAATAAAAAGACCCGATACAGCATGGCATTGATTCCACGTCCGAAGTCCTGCAGAAGTCCCCTGTATTCACGAATCATGGCTCGTAATAGATTCACGGCAATCCTTCGATTTTGCACCTCGCCAACAACCGTTGAAGACAAATCCCCCGACAAACTCTTTTCAAAGTTCGCCTCTTCATTGACATTGTACCGCCATCCCTTTCTTCGGATCTATAAGCTCGGAAGAAACCTCTCACCGGACGAGACTATATAAAATTCAATGGACGAATCGGCTTCAAACAGTACATGCCACGAAAGGCTGCCAAATGGGGATTGAAATACTTTTTCTTTGAACGAGCTGGAAACCATGGGCACACTTGTGCATGGAGTTTGTTCACGAGGTCTCAACCCATGTCGCCACCAAGTAAAACCACCATTGCTTATGCTGCAACGCACTTTCATCCACCCAATCTCCCGCACAAAGGCAAAACCAGTCTTGAATCTACTGAAAGGACTAGGAACATAAGGGACATTGCATCTATATGGATACCTGGTTCAATAGTCCGGCTCTGGTATCCAAGTTGTCACAGCTAGGATTTGGAGCTAGTGGAACTGTGCGATACACCACACGAGGCATTCCAGATTTTGCAAACCCCAAAAACACCACATGACAAGAGATGCTACATCCTCAGTTTATCAAAAGCAGGCCAACCATGCGTCGTATGGCAGGATACGAAGCGTGTCACTCTCCTGACAAACTATGGTGATTGCAGTGTCACCACAAAACAGACTCGCAGCAGGAAGAGTTCGACGGGATATCGTGAGCAAAAAAAAAACCATCCATAGTCAACAATGATAATAAATACATTGGAGGGTGTTGACCTAGCAGGCCAATTATGAAACTTATACGCACAATCAATGAACACTAAAATGGTGGAAAAAGATTATCTGTCACCATGCTAGACATTTGTTTATTGAATGCTACTATCGTTCATAACAGCATCCCTACAAACAGTCGCTTGTCAGGTTTGGAATTCCGGGTGAAGGTGATAGAGGGTCTCCTTTCCACCTGAAGTATAACCCAGCACATGCAAATCGATCAACCCGCTTGAGTTCCAGGCCTTCTGAAGTCAACATCCACACTTTCCTGGGACGCAGTCGCAAGAAACGGAACTGTGTTGTATGCAGTACAAAGTTTAAGAGAAGACAAACTCAGTATGATATGTGAAACATTGTCATAAGCCAATGTGTAACAGTAGTGCCATGCTTCGAGAGAGAATTTCACAGCCACGATTTCAAGTTCATTCCCCTTGCAATCTCTGCCCCTCCCTCTCCACCCCCCTCTTCATAATGTTGGACGCACTCTGTATGATATGTAAACACTGCAAACCCAACTCGCTTCCTCCATTAACAGCCCCCTGAATTTACCCATGTGTGGGAAGTGGCCTGACAGCAGCCTTAGATGCAACATTAGTGAGGGTAAAACTTGATCTGCGGTTAAATCTGGATGGCCCTGGACTGTATGTACGCTTCGATCAGTTTTAGTGACATATTTCCACGCACTGTAATAGTTGTGGTGAGCTAACAATTACGAACCTTTAACCACCGCTGAGTTCTGTCAAGTTTCAACGGACATGTGATGATGCAGCCCAGTAAATCGGTGTGAAATTCTTGAGAACACGCCCATTGAAGTACATGTACCCGTGCGATGCCACATGTTTCAAAACGCAGTAACAACTTTATCGGCCAGACCTTTACGAGAAACGTGTCAGGGAGAAGCACAGCTGTACAAAGTTTAAGAGAAGACAAACTTGTATGATATGTAAACATTGTAATAAGTCAATGTGTAGTGCCACATGCTCGGAGAAATTTCACAACCAATGATTCAAGGTTGTTCATTCCCTCTGTACCTGCCCTTCCCCCTCTTCAATGTTGGACGCACCACAAGCCCAACTCAAATATTGAAGAGGGGGGAGGGGGGGAGGGGAGTTACCACTTGCATAACTCCATCCAACTTGAAGTGATTTGACAGCTCTTATATGTGCACATATTAATTACTGATTTTAAGTACAATGGCCATGATAATTGTACACTATTTATCTGTTATTGTACACTTCTTTTTAATGGACATTGAAAGAGGCAGTGTCACATGAGTCAATGCACAGGCAATCAGTTACAGGCAATCAGTTCCAGGGCAATCTGCAAGACAATAAAATACTAACATTTATATATATATTCGCTTCTTTTCTCATTGTAATGTTTTTACACTGTCAGGAAAAATGTGCATCCTGAGCATTACTTGTTAGCCTGCAAAATTACCATGTTAGTTGCCTCTAAGTTTGCTTGTAAAAGTATAACTCCTTTCTGTGACCCTGCCCATACAGTATTTCATATCACCTGAGAAAGACTAATAACCGCCTTTCAACCCATTGTCATGCGAGGGCGCTAAACACACAAACTTAGTAAAAATACCACCTCTGGTAAACAAGAGAGTCATTTCACTGACAACAGTGTGGTAAATCCAATGCATTAGTGACAAATATTCGTTGGTATTGAAAGGGTTATGTAACAAAATGTTAAATGAAGCTTTTCACAATAATTGTGTGTGAAATTTTAAGGTGTTTAGTTTCCCTTAAAAAATGAAATCAGCCAAAGTCACTATTATTCTCCAATTTGAACAGATTAAGTTTTGTTTCTTTCTTAAAATGTCAACACTAATGAGATGAGATTACGTTCATTCTCGTCCTGTTGGCAATGGTCATCATAACATCCTTTGCTTCTTGGATGTTATTCGACGACGAGCTACTGTCAACGACGCGTGAGCAACAAATGCGTATGGGTGTCAATCATCAATTTTCATCCAGGCCCCATACAAGATCACGTGCCTCATAGGAAAGGGGTTCTACCGCAACCAAACGCTCGTGCATACGCTTCACGTCAATGCAGTATTCTGTATACAAGAAGATGCTTGCAAGTCATTCAACTACTGCAAGGATAGCAAAGCTCTGCCAGTTCAACTCTGCGGTGTATTCAGGAGAATAAGACCGCATTGCAAGCTTCATCCATCGGTTACGTATCTACTTCGACGAGGAGTGTTCATGAACAGCTCTTCATGCGAAGGTAAGAAGATACATGTATGTCATGCAGCTACAGACTGCATTACATGATATCTTAGCGGCTGTTTTACTTTGAATTTCATAAAGAGAGCTCTCATGCGGAGGTGAAAGTGGTTTTTTGGTTTTTATAAAATTGTGAAATGAAAAGAAACGTTTCTGCAAACTCACTTTTGTAGACGTTTTTACCATTGGAATCCATATGCAATGTAGTGCATGCAAAAAACGCAGGAATCTCTATCAAAGGGCATTTCGAGGCTTTTTATGGCAGGTCCTTTCTGGGTATGTTTTGATTTAATACTCGGAAAGTTCGTCTCCACCTTTTCTATGATTTCTACATTGTTAATTTGTGTTACCGTTCTTTTAACATTTGTAATATCGGCGAAGCGTCGACACCATCTGGTCAAACACCACCCTCTGGTCAAACATCACCCTCTGGTCAAAACATCACCCTCTGGTCAAACATCACCATCTGGTCAAACATCACCCCTCTGGTCAAACATCACCCATCTGGTTCACCATCACCCTGTCCAACAGACACACTACGACGCACACACCACGGACATGGGATCCCCCGTTGGAAGACCAAGTCCTATGACCCAAGCACCGATACGACTTGAAACTCACTGTTCATAGTGAAGGTATGGTGGCGTCATGTGATTTTCACCCAACGAAAGCTAAATGTAGAGGAAGTGTCTGTACACAGTGGGTAAGAAATACCTTTATTATTTAACGGCAAACAATTTATCACAGTGTGTCATAAATGTATTCATTCACTTTGTGGAAAGTCATGTACTTCCTGTCAAGAGCAAAAGCAAAAGAACTTAAAGTTATAGGTATAGTATTAGTAATCTAAACAACAATATTTCTTTTCAAATTTGAATAAAACAATTTTTAAGGAGCTGTATTTTTATATATTTTTGTTTAGAAAAACTCGAAATAACTCAATAAACCATTGTGACTTAAGGAAAGAATACTTCTTTTCATAATTCCATTATATTAATTCCATGAATGCATTGCTTGATGTTATCGTGAAGAATACAAAAATAATAAGCTAAATCTTTCACAGGTTGGTTGCAATCTTGATTCAAAGAAAGTACTACTTTATACAGGTGAATGAAATTTTCATAATAAACAACAATGAAATCTTTTTACGAAATTAGAAAGTAGCAAACGACCTCGGAGTCCGAGTGGCTGCAAGTATTTTCTAAAATTACCCAATAATGATAAGGATTAGAGGACTGAATGGGTCGTTGTCTTGCTAGAGGTACCTCCAATGATATACTCGAGGCGATCTCACCCCCAGAACTGTTATAGAACTATTACGATTACTTAGATACCATTGGTCAGAATACTCTATGACAACGGACCCTTCAATCGCATTATGGTATAGTTAATCTATTTTATAATGATTATCAAAAATCATAATCAATCACTAATACAAAATTAAATTGTTTGCTCAAACGATCGAGTCTCAAACACCTATAGAAGTGTTTGTAGTTCTATTTTATAGTGTTTATTTTCAAAACAGAGCTGTTCTCTATGACTGCAGAAATGTGGAATTCGGAATACGAATAATGAAATTCAGTGTTAACTATGCAAAAGATTAATATAACATTTAATTTAGTAGTTTTCAAACTGGGTACTTCTGTTATTAAAATGTGACAATATCGTCACCGATCAGAGTAGACTTTCAACCCAGGGCACATGGAATCGGTTGTCCTAGTTTAAGAATGAACACTCGTGACCGAAAAGTACATCGGCTCATTTATGCAGCAGCAACGGTAACATATGATAACTTCTTGTGTGAGGTATTATTTATTACTAAATCACCGAGTTACTGTAATCGGCTAACGAGCACTCCGACTTCCGTGCCCCTGTTGATCGTGACGATGATACCTTACTATTATTTATCAATGAGCACCTTCATTGTCGTATCTCATGCGAAATCTGGTACCATGTTCGCACGCAATGACTCCATATGTTTTCTCAAACAACGTACACCAAATGATTTTTAGTTTATTATTAGTACATTTATTTTCAAACAGAGCTGTATTCTCGAAAGACCGTGCACAAATCTCGAAGTTGGATCAGGAGAAGGGAGACTGAAGTGGCGCTCCAACTTCCTGTCGATGGTTCGCCCGTCGTGATAACCTCTTGGAGAGCTCCGCATTGCATGTGGAACTGAAAGGGCAGCCGGGAACCATTCCTGAGCTTGGACCGATCCGTCTCTATTCGATGCGAGCAGCAGCGGCTTGGTACATCAGTCCTGACAAGTGAGAGATTATGCTGAGTGGATGCTCGGTGACGGTGTGGCCTGCTTTCAAAGTTAGAAGTAAAACAACACCCAATATCATGAAGCGTGTTGAATCAACACTCATCAGAGATCGATCATTAACCATTCTGTACATGAAGTTGAGTTTCGAAAGAAGTGTTGAATTAACACATTGTAGTTAAATCCTAACTAACAATAAATGTTAATTCAACACTTTAAAAAAGCAAATCCAACTTTATAAAGAGTTATCACTCGACCGTGTTCATTAAGGCTATGGATTCAACATTTCATTTGTAAGAGTAGGAATAATATAACAAATATTATATTATTATTGTTAACATTGTTGAAAATACAGTACAAACATGAGAATGTTGAGTTCGGTGAAGCATATTCTCGTACTTTGGTGCGAGCTTTATCGAAGTCGATGATTTGGACTGACGTTTGTATGCAAGCCAATTCTTGCGTGTGGGATATTGAATAATTTATTGATTTTTGCCCCTTCACCGACATATACATATCTATAAAACACTGAATACTCAGTAGTTTTGAGTGCCCGCAGAAATAATGTTCCACAAACGACCTGAGCGGGATTCGAACTCCTGACCACCGTGTATTAACCTCCTGACCACCGAGCTTCGTTCCCAATGACGGCAGCAGCTGGCCATTATGTCCCGTATAGCAGCGGGTAAACGCTAGCGTTAATTGATAGACTACAATATCGGTAAAGGCAAATATGAAATAAAAAATTCGCTACATGTATATAAATATTATATATAAGTAGTATATATATTATTAAATTCACATATTTTAATGTAACTTGTATTTTCACTGAGATGAAATATCCTAATTGTATCTGTAAGTTATTTATTTCACTCTTTTGACATATAGGCAGTGTTCTTTCAGAACACTACTGTCCTCTGGTTAGGCCATAGTAATAAGTTCAATTTGTAGTTTGTTGATGTATATACAATAAGTTGTTCTTGGCAACTGCAATAGTGATTTCCACCTTTATTACAAAATTATAATACTAATCGTCGCTGTAGTTAAACAATGGGCGACCAATCCATTCTAGATGTGCGTTGATAACTCCAGATAAGTTTATAAGGAAGATACAACATTGTTAATTTAATAACCTGATTTAAAATTACCAAATTATATGCAAAAGACAATAATACATTGTAACCATACATTTACAAATAAGTTGTCGATTTATAATTTTCGTGAAGGATGCAACTTACGACAGGATTGTTTTGTTTAATATGCACTTTTTTAATTCAAGAAAGTAAGCATACTCATAGAATTGTTTCTCCCAGCATTACCATGAATTGTACACAGTTCCTTAAATCTGGCGGTCATCATACGGAAGTAGACATTGGTAAATATCCAAGTACAACATGTTCTAATTTATGATGTGGAAGTAGGTAAAAGGTACTAAACATCCATCCAGCACAACACAAACAATTTAAAAATTGCAACCTTTGTGTTTTCTATAAAACTGTAAATGTTTTTCACATTCGAGCTGAATGTATATATTTATTCAAAGATACTTACTAAACCACTAGAAATTAGCAGTTATGACAGCAAATGTTGTTCTTCTCTCATGGCTTAGTATCTTGGTTTGCTTTGAAAAATGAGACTCGAGCCTGGAAACAAACATAATTGGATCTGTGTATACGTCCATTTTGTTTTCATTAAAGTTGT
The DNA here is from genome assembly GCA_029582265.1 of Zoroaster sp. YZ-2022. Taxonomy (NCBI): domain Eukaryota; kingdom Metazoa; phylum Echinodermata; class Asteroidea; order Forcipulatida; family Zoroasteridae; genus Zoroaster; species Zoroaster sp. YZ-2022. The sequence goes on along the minus strand of CM055816.1, from coordinate 52,521,370 downwards.
TTAAAACATTTGTGAATCAGCAAATTTTGCTGTAAATATTTAAGCATTGATGTTTAAGCTGTGGAGAGGGGCCCATCAAAGCCATTCTTGCACAGGAGCAGACACATCAAAATCTGTGGACCGGACCAATGCCAGTTCTCTGTCAATCCATTCGACTAAAACAGTGTTTTCTATAATCATTGTACAAGTGAAATGTACACGGTAAAAACTGGGGTGTTAAAGGGGGACTGACATGGATTTAAATCAAACAATTAAATATGTGATCGTTTTATTCTTTTATATCAGTAAAAGATCAATACAATTTTTGTTTTGTGTTTTTATTGTTTTGAGAGTGTTATTTTCCATTGTAAAAATGCCCCACTTTACGCCCTGCACGGTGGAGCTGTTCAGACGTCGTTTCGGAAGAGAAATTCGGCTCCACCATTCGGCTCAAAATGATCGCTGCACAAAACTATGTGAGCCGATGGACCTGACCACTTTACTCTTTGTCAGTCGAACTTTGCTTCGTCCAAATACGGCGATTTTTGGGTCATCAGAACAGATGAAGGTTAATACTGTCTTTTGGTGGTGTTGTTGTATCCCAGAAAACACATCTTCCTGGCATTTTATTAGTTCCGGAAACAAAAATCACGGAAGAAATGAAATCGACGCTACGTGTGTGAAACGTTTGTATGTATATGCACATCATATACACATCGGATCTTCCTGACCTTATCACATATCTTATAAATGAGGTTTCACCAAACACTTCAAACATTGTTTTAAAATACTTGTACTCATAAATCAATGATTAAATAGACACAGGTGGGGTCTCAAAAACAATATTTTTATTACAAAACGCTCTTAAGTACACACACAAAGGATGTCAGTCCCCTTTAAAGTCTACACCAGTGGAAAACTCAACCAATGTGAATACCTTGGAAAAATAAAAGTTCCCACCTTGGTGTTAATTTAACACCCTGTTTTGCAGAAGGAAAGGGACCTAACAACCTAAAGTAGTGAAGATATCAACTTGTTTACATGGGTCTTAGTATGTGTCTGTATATACAAAAAAAGATTGCTACATTGACAAGTGACGTGTAATAAAACTGAGTGCCTATGAAGGAACAAAAGTAAATGTGCTCTGCTATTTTGTTTAATGTGACAAGGTAATCTGAAGTTGGCCCACTGGAATGAACTGGAAGTAAAAGATGCATCGCCCTTGTGTTTCACGGGTGTTGTTCCGTTTCAACCAAACACCTATTGTTTGTTTTTTATTTAAATTTTAGGTGCAAATCATGTTTTCCTTGAAGAGAGGGAAGGAAACATTTCAAAATAGAGTATTTCAGAATTTGTCTGTACAACAAATGTTCAAAGATTAATTTTGTCTTTACAGCAGATTTAAACTAAAATACAGGAAATTGCTGTTTAATGGTAAAACATATGGGCGATGCATATTTAACTATAATTATGACAACCATGAAGGAGGACTTACTGATGCCCCCTCCTTCGATCTACCAAACGTTCTTAAAAGGGCTTAAAAACAGAAATGGTATAACTTGAAAAACATTATATACAACTCGGTATCCATGTTGTTTTACCCATAATTGCACTTTTAGGTATATTTATGCTAATGGCAAATTAACAATAAGGATCCTTATCATCTTCATACATTAAAAAATGGTATTTGTAATTTATGTGAATCACATGAAAGCGGACATTGTAATGCATTATTTCACAAAAAGAAGAGCCACTGGAAGAGGGCGCTTTATTGATCAACCTATCCCTTCTATTAACAGACAATAAAACAAACACAGTGCCCTCTACCGTTAGACTAATACTATTAATGCACTGTCTAGTGTGTACGATAAGCATCAACCACGCTGCACATTTTAATCTGCAACCATCACAATCATTGGTATCTCTTGAAAAAATATTTATGTCCTGAACAACTTGAGTCATCTTTCACAGTAATAAGAGTAATTTTTATTCAATAAAACAAACCGTATCGTCCGTTCATTTGAGGATTAGGCATGGTCTTCTACATTAATTTGTTTTTGTGCATAACCCGATGTAGATTCTTGTGAGAACAAACTGACTCGGTAATTTGACAGATCCACTGGAAGGGGCATGGGAGGGCTTGAAGTCATCATCCTTCTAACTTTTATTAAAGACAAAACAGTACATAATGAAGTGGCTTGCCGCCTCCTTATGTGGTATTATGTTTTTCTTTATACAACTATTCCCCTCCGGTTTGTAGAAGAACTGTTAATGCATAACGCATTAGCCTTTTCGCTCTTAAATATAAGAACGTATATTTCACGCATCTGCCATCTTACCTTATCTAGTCTGGGCTTTAATCACGTTTTCAGACCTGGAGGAGGTCATTAATTGTGCCTCTTCCATAATACGAAGTTTTCATTAACATCGGCTGAATATAAAATATTATTTTATATTCAGCCAATGTTAATGAAACTTCGTATGTGACATGATAACTTCCACATGATGTATCAGATAAATCATACAAACTTCCATATGTCACCGTTAGGGACGCTCTACCCATTTGTTGGTAATATTTCCTCCCATATTTTCCCTTAATTTTCATCCATTGGCCATCAAACATGGTACTGATGTTGCATTAAGTAAAACAAAATGTGACTGAAATCACCACTAGAGCGCGCTATTTATGCAGTAAATTTACATATATTGAGACAACTCCCACCCGAAGATAATAATAATACACCACGAAAATGGCGCACAAATTGTGATATTGCATTGTAATGTACTGACAGTTATATTGGATTCCCAAAATGCATTGAAGTAGTCACATGATTAACTTTGTCCACATCAGCATTTTAAAGTTTGAAAACAAACCCCTAAAAACCAATGTCTTACATAATCAAACATCTAGCACTTAGGCTGAACACTAGAAACTGGAAATTTATATAGACCTGTTCAAACACCGTTGATTTAGGTATGACGGGGGAGGGTTCCTAAATAATAGTTTAGAGCATGATCTGTAGAAGTGTTTTGGAAATATGAAACAAGCTTGATAGGATTAAGGCCTTTAGTTCATGAGCCAGGAGCTGAAGATTAATGAAGATTGTCGGTCCCACTCAGAGGAGAAAGCTGTCTTGTTATACAATTATGAACATTATGAATAAATAAGATAACAGTAGCTTAGTATTCATTGAAATTCTAAGCCTTGTCCAAAACCACTCCTATGACTGTTTAATGATAGCTATCAGTCTTATTTTTTCAACGCGGTACAATAATTAACCTAAAATGGCCGGCATCAAAGAGCCGTTGTAATCAATGCACCTCAACGGGCAACGACGACAATGATCCTACCCGCTAAAACCATCATCCCAGCCAGCATCACTTACGTTACGCATCTGCATCAGTAGCAGTGCAACATCCTCTAGGACAGACAAAGCATCACACTTCTTCACAGAAGCGACTATTACACAAGGTATTATTTTTCTTATCCAACCATGCAAATATTCAAATGAAATTGTTGGTTCATTCAAAACATAGGACTTTGTGGTTGTATTTTTTGTGCACATGATTATGTACTATAGTTTTATTTCTAATCAATTAGATTTCGTCTGATGTGACTGTTACCTTTGTCAATCCATATATATTTCACCCTCGACGGCACCGAATGGCGCAAATTTGAACCAATACTGTGCAGCAAATACTGAAGGCGGATTTTGTCTTGTTCTTTTCTCATTGCACCCAACCTGGGCAAGATTTAAAGAATATTCCACGTAAATCTTTTATGTGTTGTTGAGCACGTGCGTTGCTCTTTTCCTAGTATTAATAATTAAGTCATTGCATAAAACAATTAACCAAGTCATGGCTAAGAGAAATATGGTGTGCACATTTATTTAGATGGAGATCAATGATCATTCCTCTCCATAACGCTTACAAGTTAAAAGTAGACAACAGGTTGTAACCATGGTAATACTTGTTTGCCTGTTGCGCAGTTGGCTATGAACGATTTTCTTGGGGCGAACATTTGTATACTGAGCAAGCAGCAGTCAGACGATAATTGATAATCTTGGTGTTCAGCTGTGGTGGTTATTTTAGTGCAGTACATATCTACTTTTGAATGAGTCATTGCACCAAACAATGTTACACGTCATGGCTACGCGTAATTGGGTAAATAAATGTATTTATGACAATCAATTTGCAAGAAGATATAAATATGCATCTTTAGAAACCGGTAAAAGTTTAATATTACAGATGCACTACAATGCATCAGCCAATCAATAAACGCCAACCAGAAACCATTTAACTGATCAGCACAAACCTCGTGACGTGTAACAAGATCTTGAAATAAGAGAGTTGTCGTAATTGAAAATTATGGAATGGTTTCCTGAGCCAATCTCTTGAGTTTTGACAAAATACATAACTGTATTATTAGCAGTAAACAGATGCTCCACTAATATAAACAAAAATATCAATTGAATGGAAGATCTCACTGAAAGGTAGAAGAAGGAAATTGCAACACGTACATGTAGATCAAGGCTAATGCCTATCCCTAAAGTTAATATTAAAACCGGACAATATGGGAAGCTTTGGTGAACAATTTAAAGCCGACAAATATACATAGCCGTTAGCAGTGTTACCATAGGTTCGGTAGACACACAGGGACTTCGCTATTGTATGAAATGTTGTTCCAGCGAGAAGGCAATATAAACTGAAAAGAAGATCTAACTGGAAGGTAGAAACAGGAAATTACAACGCGTGGATCAATGCTCGTACCTATCCCTAAAGGTTATTATTAAAACTAGACAATAGGCGAACGAAGCCTAGGTATAAACAATGTAACCATGGTAACATGTATTATTGCGCATGTGCAGTTGGCTATGAACAGTTTTCTTGGGGAGAATGTTTGTATAGTGAGCAAGCAGCAGTCAGACGATCATTGATAATCTTGGTGTTCGGCAGTGGTGGTTATTTTGGTGTAAGACGTATCTGCTTTTTGCATTGATCTGACACTTTAGCTTAGAGCTTGCCCTACAACTTTGGTTCTCTCTGCTTCAACTGTTCGGTAAGGTAAGATACTTACATTTTAGCGTTTCACACCGATCAGAAACTAAACTCACACGTAAAGATTGGGCGGCTAGGTTGTAACTCACTTAAGATGTTCAGTAAGATACTTGCTGAACTCATTGACGAATCAAAACTAAAGTGTTAATCTAACTTATTAACCCACCAATATGTGCCATTCGTTCGGTTCTGTACACACAATCAATTTAAATAGTCAGTAGAATATAAACCGTTTTGTCAGAACAACAACGTCGTATCTCAAAATAAATACCGCAAGGTTGTATGTGAAATAGTGCATAAATCTGCATACATTAAAATAATTGAGTGCTACAAAGTCGTATCTTCTTCCTTAGGTTTTGCGTATTCAGCCTGGACCTCTGTAAAAAGATACGACCTTGTTGCACTAAGCAAAATTCATGTCTGCAACAAGGTCGTAACTATGATACGACATTGTTGCACTTATGCGACGAAATGCTAAGATTAATTCAAAACTAAAGACTATATATTTATGTTAGTATAGTATTCATAAGTAAAGACTGATTGCGGTGACACGACATGAAAATTCTCTTTTGAGTAATAAATAGTTCTAATCGTGTGGGACACCATGTGCTGTTAGGTGTGATGAGCTGAGCGGTCTTTGCTGACATTTTCATGAAAGAATTTGAAACCTCTTCCCTGCGCACCTCCAAGACTGTGGCTCCGCTATGTGGATGATACCTCTGATGTTGGGCCACATGACAGAGACGAACTCCTGAACTTCCTACTGTACCTCAACGAGCAATATCCAAGCATCAAGTTCACGGTGGAAGTAGAAGACGGCAAGATCTCCTTCCTCGATGTTGGCATCTCCAGGAAACCAGATGGATCCTTACACCACAGCGTGTACAGGAAGCCAACCCACACTGATCGCTACCTCAACCAGCACTCTGTTCATCACCCAAGCATCAAGTCATCAATCTTGCACAACACACCTACAACATGTGTGACCCAGACAGTCTACACATGGAACTACGGCACATCAAGACCACCCTCCAGCGCAATGGCTACAAACCCAGCAAGATCAACACATCGAAGCCTGTCTCAAATCCCAACTACAGGTTCTCCTCTTCCCAAAGTTACACTCCCACCCCTTGTATCCGTCTTCCATACTTAGGTTCTATGTCACATAAACTCCAACATATCATCCGACAAGCAGGCATCAAGGTCTACCACTCTACCCCAAACAAGCTTCAAAGAATTCTCCACATCCACAAGGACAAACCGGATACCAGCAACAGACCAACAGTATACCAGATCCCATGTTATTGTGGCGAAGTCTACGTCGGGAAACGGAACGGAACCACCCCACAAGGCTGAAGGAACACCGAGCACGTGGACGCAGAGGAGATTTCGAGAAGTCGGCCATTGTGAAGCACTCCCACATTAAGGACCAACAAATTTACTGGAAAGCTGCTCAGCTCATGACACCCATCATCCCATCGAGATCTTCAAGCATAAAACCGTACCTCAGGACAGAGGCACCTCAGCGACATTTGACGACCCCTACTGCCGACTCAAAGATCTTCTATATCCAAAGTCCCATCCCAGACTAAGTAATCTCTTACATCCTAAGTCATCCATCCTCCATTCCCCTGTGGTTATTACTGCGCTCTTACGTGCTTATTACTAATTTATTCAGTTCATTGAGCACACGCCCCTCCCCTCTTAGGATCCCAGTTCCACAAATTTCTGCCTGTACGCATTTATGCACTAATCCCAGAATCCAATGTTAGCGCAAATCCCCCAACAGTCTACTTCAGCAGCAGAGTCTCCCAGAGTCCAGCATTCTCCTGAAGACGATCAGAACACACTGATCGAAACGTCGAGTTGTAACCACCAGTTCTTTTCAGAACTATGTACTACTCAGACGAGAAATTCTACATGGTGTCACCGCAAACAGTCTTTACTTATCCATTTCACCGTGCAAAGCTACAACTCTTACTTAAAACATTCATCAATTGACAATATTATGCTTCACTTTATATATTTTATTAGCAGTAACACCATATTTGTGCACTATATCCTTTATTCTATATTATCACTTTACACCAAGCAAACATTTCATTCTTATTTATTACACATTGATTGGAAGACAAGTCATCCCATAATTACTAAGACATATTCGTTCATCTGATTTGATTGCTACCTTTGTAATCCAATACAATTATACAATTATGTGAATAAAATTAAATATAGTTTGAGTGCTATGAATATTATTAAATAATGAAGTACACGTAGAAGATGTTACGCTTTCCTTCCTATGTGCCAGGCATACGGATCACACAATTTCTTTAAAGAAATTATTGTCATGGTAATAAGACGGTTTAGATTCTAGTAAATTAGCCCCGGTTGGAAGGAGTCAGCATGTTTTCAAAGAAGACAGCAATTTTGATTGAACTTTAGGGTGGGAATATGAAACTTTGCATACTATACCATGGGTGGGAAACCCTCCTTGACTTGTACTTCATTATTATTTATAAAATTCAAATTATGTTTCATTTCAATCACACAATTTTATAATTCTATTACATAACATTTGGTTTTGGTGGAGTAGTATTTAAAATAAAAAAATAACCGGACAATTAGCCAGTCAGCCAGATACTGAATTGATTTGAAGTGATTTGACACCAGTTTGCTGAAAATTATTCTTTTTTTTTTATTTTTTTTTATTTATTTATTTATTATAAGTAGTTGGCCTTCTTGAAAGCTTGTTGGCAGTTTTTATTTTTATTTTTTTTTTAAATTTTTTTGCGCCATGTTGTTCGCACTGTAGTGGGTCCAGTTGTTTGAGTCCCTGGAAGAGGGACGCCAAAACCGTCTATCTTTGTCATTTGAAATTGTCGAATGAAAACTGACCGTGGTAGCTGGATTAGTCTTTCTACGCTCAATTCTAGTAGCTGATTTGTTGTATTTGGTGAAAATTTGATCTCGTTTGGTTTTGAGGGTTGAACTGGACAGGCAAGAAAATCTATCTTGCAACCTGAAGAGATTTCAGACCAGTTTGCTGAAAATTGTTTTCGTCTCCCGGCTCTTAGTAATGGCCTTGTTGAAGGCTTGTTGGCAGTTTTTTGCTGCAATGGTATTCGCTGTTGTGTGTCGAGTTGTTTGAGCCCAATACCGATTATCTTTGTTAGCAAATCCGCGGTTTGTGGCAGTACCCCTTCACAGCAGGCTGTATGGTATACAACGGCGATAGGATTCATTTTTAGCCATATGATTGATTTGTTCTTTTCTCATTATACCCAACTTGGGCCAGTTTTAAGGGAGAATATTCCTTGTAAATCTTTTATTTTGTACATATGTGTTGGTGATTACGTGCACTGCTCTTTTCCTTGTAAATAAGTCATAGCACAAAGCAATTTACCAAGTCATGGCTAAGAGTAAATTCTCCCTTGTATATGTAATAGAAAATAAATAAGCATTATTTAAAAACACACAGTTTGTTTGTATGGACCACAATGCATCAGTCAATCAACAAAGGCCAACTAGAAATCAGTAAACCAACCAGCGCCAACCTCGTGACACATACCACGATCTTGAAAAAAGAGACTAAGCGTAATTGTAATTTATTTACAAAAGCAGTAATACAGCCGTATTATTAGCAGTGTTACCACAGGTTGTTTTACTATTGTCTCAAACTTTGTTCCAGCGAGTCGGAAAAAATCAGTTAAATAGAAGATCTGACTGGAAGGTAGAAGCAAAAGGATACAAAACGTAGATTAATGCTCGTGCCTACCCATCACGTTTATATTAAAACTAGACAACAGGCGAAGCCTTGGTTGATAACTTCACCACTACAAATTATATTTGTATTATCAGCAGTGTTACCACAGGTTCGGTACTCATCGGTAGACACATGGGGGCTTTGCTATTGTATGAAATGTTGTTCCAGTGAGAAGGCAATATAAAATGAAAAAAACATCTTCCTGGAAGGTAGAAACAGAAAATTACAACACGTACATGTAGATCAAGGCTAATGCCTATATCCACAAAGCTAATATTAAAATTATAGACAATAGACAAACGAAGCCTTGGTATAAACAACGTAACCATGGTAACACTTTGTTTACCAGTTGCGAAATTCGCTATAAAGGGTTTTCTAGGGGAGAACATTTTAAATGTACACTGAGCAAGAAGCAGTCAGACGATAATTGATAATTTTGGTGTTCGGGTGTGGTGGTTATTTTAGTGCAGTACATATCTAGTTTTGAATGAGTCATTGCACTAAACAATTTGCCATGTTATGGCTTAAGCGTAATTGGGCGAATAAATGTATTTATGACATAGTGTGATAATATCATTGGTGGTCATAAACTGGCACCACAGGGTTATTTCCCAATACATTGGCAAATTAATTTGTAAGAAAATAAATATGCATCTTTAGAAACCAGAAAAAGTTAAATTTGATAGATGCATCAGCCAAATCAACAAACGCCAACTAGAAATCATTAACCCTAACCTCCTAGCTATTGGCTAGGAACCTTCCTGAATCCTTCAAAATCAATCACTGCACTTTTGGAAACATGCCCTTATCTTTAAAAATACACCATGCATTTTCGCTGATCTTTCATATTCAGCACTTATGGCCTGTACTTCTTGCCAGGTAGTAATTTTATCCCATTTGAAGAGGTGAAATTACAGTGCTGATTTTTGTTTCCAAAGAGTGCCCTTGAAGGATATTGCAGGATATGGGGTAGTTGGGGTTAAACTAAGCAGCACAAACATCGTGACGTGTACTAAAATTTTGAAATAAGAGTGTAATCGTAATTGAAATTGATGGAATGGTTTCTTGATCTCATCTCTTGAGTTTTGACAAAATACATAACTGTATTATTAGCAGTAAACGAATGCTCCACTATTGTAAACAAAATAAAATTAATCCAGCGAGAGAGAAGAAAAAAAACAATTGAATGGAAGATCTCACTGGAAGGTAGAAGCAGGAAATTACAACACGTACATGTACTCTCTTAATGTAAAAGAGTGAAAACCGCTCTTCCAAAGTGCTATATGGCGGACAAGTCTTTTTGGAGTGGATAAAGAGTAAAATTAGTAGTGTATAAAGAGTAAATTGATAACCTTTTACTGTATTTTTCACTCGAATCAGAGTTGGTTTCACTCCAAAAAGACTTGTCCGCCATATAGCTCTTTAAAAGAGTGGTTTTTCACTCTTTTACATTAAGAGAGTAGATCAAGGCTGATGCCTATTCCTCAAGTTAACATTAAAACTTGACAAATAAGCGAAGCTTTGGTATAAAACAATTTAACCACGAAAAAATACAATACATGGGAAATATAATTGACATCGATCTTGTTAGCCAAACCGACCGTGTGTGTACCAACGTGTACCACCAGATGGCAAACACAAATTTGAAAGACTGATATTCATACTTCTGTAAATACTTGTTGATAGTTCTGAAAATAGCTTGTTTACCAGTAAACAAGGCATTGCACAATATAATTAACCCTGTCATAACTAAAGGGTTTCAATCAGGATAAAAGTATCTCCATATCAGGATAGTTTAGTTGTCGTCAACCATGTTAGCTCAACTCACCATTTGATGGCTAACGCAAATTAATTGAAAGATGGATATCCGAGTGAATCTTTATATGTGCATTGCTCCCAATTTACCATGTCATAGCTAAGTGTAATTGTGGGAAGAAAAAGTATTTATGACATGGCATGATAATATCATTAGTGGTCATATATTGGCACCCAAGGGCTGTTTTACAATACAGTGGTCCATTATTTTGCGGAATTCTCCCTATACAGGAATATTAACATGCAACTTTAAAAACTGTCATACGTAGATTTTATGGATGAACTGCAAACTAGAAATAAGTTAACTAACCAGAGCACACCTCCTGGCATGTACCACAATCTTGAAATAAGAGAGTACGCGTAATTGAAATTCATGGATTGGATTCCCGGCCCATCTCTGGAGTTTTAGCAAAAGACATAACTGTATTATTAGCAGTAAACGAAGCGATGCTCCACTATTGTAAACAAAATTAAATTAATCCAGCGAGAAGAAAAATATCAATTGAATGGAAGATCTCACTGGAAGGAAAAAGCAAGAAATTGCAACACGTACATGTAGATCAAGGCTAATGCCTATCCCTGAAGTTAATATTAAAACTAGACAATATGCGAAGCTTTGGTAAACAATTTAACCACGACAAAATACATAGCAGCATAGGCTCGGTAGACACCAAAGTGTTGTTGTTCCAGCGAGAAGGCAATATCAGTTGAAAAGAAGATCCCACTGGAAGGTACAAACAGGAAATTACAACAAGTACATCAATACTCGTGCCTATCCCCAAAGCTTATATTAAAATTATTGTAACACAGTTCTCCAAACTGAACTTTGGTGTGAATTTCAATGTTGCAATGCTTATGGCCAGTGAGTGTAGATCAAGGCTAATGTCTATCCCTAAAGTTAATATTAAAACTAGACAATATGCGAAGCTTTGGTAAACAATTTAACCACGACAAAATACATAGCAACATAGGCTCGGTAGACACCAAAGTGTTGTTGTTCCAGCGAGAAGGCAATATAAACTAAAAAGAACATCTTCCTGAAAGGTAAAAACAGAAAATTACAACACGTACATGTAGATCAAGGCTAATGTCTATCCCTAAAGTTAATATTAAAACTAGACAATATGCGAAGCTTTGGTAAACAATTTAACCACGACAAAATACATAGCAGCATAGGCACGGTAGACACCAAAGTGTTGTTGTTTCAGCGAGAAGGCAATATCAATTGAAAAGAAGATCTTACTGGAAGATAGAAGCAGGAATTACAACACGCAGATCAATACTCATGCCTATCCCTAAAAGTAGACAGTATAGACGAAGCTTTAGGTAAACAATTTTACCATGACAAAAGATATATAGCCGTATTATTAGCAGTATAGGTTCGGTAGACGCCGAGGTGCTTCGTCTATTGTATGTAATGTTGTTCCAGCGAGAAAGCAATATAAATTGAAAAGAAAATCTTACTGGAAGGTACAAACAGGAAATTACAACAAGTACATCAATACTCGTGCCTATCTCTGAAGCTTATATTAAAACTAGACAATAGGCGAACGAAGCCTTGGTATAAACATTGTAACCATGGTAATATTTGTTTACCTGTTGCGCAATTCGCTTTGAATCATTTTCTTGAGGAAACCATTTGTATGCTGAGTAAGAAACTACGAAAGACCATTAGTGCCACTCTAAGTATATATTACTAATCCGTAATAACGGATTAGTAATCCATTATTACGGATTAGTAATCCGTAATAACGGATTACTAATCCGTAATACGGATTATTAATCCGTAATAACGGATTAGTAATCCGTAATAACGGATTACTAATCCGTTATTACGGATTAGTAATATATACTTAGAGTGGCACTAATGGTCTTTCGTAAAAAATAACACTTTTTAAAACAGAAACAAAACAAAAAGCTGAATGCAGGTGATTGTCAGTGAAATAGTCAAAACACGGGTGATGCAGCTTTAAAGATTCTTCTCCAATGTGTTAACATTATATTTTGTTATTTTCTTGCAGGCAGAACAATGAATGAGATTACTTTGAACTTCGCTCTCGTCCTGTTGACAATGGTCATCTTAACATCCTTTGCCTCTGATGTCATTCGCGAGAGCTGTTCATCAACGACGCGTGAGCAACAAATGCGTATGGGTGTGAATCATCAGTTTCATCCAGGCCCCATACAAGACCACGTGCTCATAGGAAAGGTCTACCGCAACCAAACGGCTCGTGCGTACGTAACGTGTGCAGTATTATGTTTACAAGAAGATGCTTGCAAGTCATTCAACTACTGCAAGGATAGCAAGCTCTGTCAGCTCAACTCGGCGGTGTATTCAGAGAATAAGACCGCATTGCAGCCATCCATCGGCTGTATCTACTTCGACGAGGAGGTTCATGAACAGGTTCATGAACAGATTCATGAAGGTAAGAAGATGCATGTAAGTCATGTAACTACAGAATAAGACTGCATTACAGATATCTAGCGGCTGTTTTTAATTTGAATTTCATAAAGAGCTTCATGGAGGTGAAATGTTTTGGTTTTTATAAAATTGTGAAATGAAAAGAAAAGTTTCGCAAACTCACTTTGTAGAGTTTTACCATTGAATCCTATATGTAGTTATGTGCATCCAGGAATCTCAGGGGCATTTGAGGCTTTTTTACAGGTCCTTTAAAAAAGTATGTTTGATTTAATACTCGGGAGTTCGTCTCCACTTTTTCTATGATTTCTACACTACTGTTAATTTGTGTTAATGGTCTTAACATTTGTAATATCGTATAGCGTCGACACCATCTGGTTCACCATCACCCTGTCCAACAGACACTACGATGTACACCACGGACAGTGAATCCCGCGTTGGAATACCAATTCCACTGACAGCACCGATACGACTTGAACTCACTGTTCAAAGTGAAGATTTGGTGTATGTGCATTTTTCCCCCAACGAGCTAAATGCAGAGGAAGGTCTGTACACAGTGGGTAAGAAATACCTTTATTATTTAAGGGCAAACAATTCATCACAGTGTGTCATAAATTTATTCATTCACTTTGTGAAAGTCATGTACTTCCTGTCAAGAACAAAGTAAAGAACTTAAAGTTATAGGTATAGCATTAGTAATCTAAAAACAACAATATTTTCAAATTTGAATAAAACAATTTTTAAGGAGCTGTATTTTTTAATATTATTTTTTGTTTAGAAAAACTGAAATAATCAATAAACCATTGTGACTTAAGGAAAGAGTACTCTTTTCATAATTCCATTAGATTAATACCACATGAATGCATTGCTTCGATGTTATCGTGAAGAATACAAAATAATAAGCTAAATCTTTCACAGGTTGGTTGTAATCTTGATTCAAAGAAAGTAATTACTTTATAAGGTGAATTAAATTTTCATAATAAACAACAATGAAATCTTTTTACACGAAATTCGAAAGTAGCAAAACGACTCGGAGTCCGAGTACAAGTCTTTCAAAATTACCCAATAACGATATGATTATAACTGAATGGGTCGTTGTCTGCTAGGGTACTCTCCAATGATATACTCAGGCGATCTCAATTCTGTGAACGTTATAGGACTATTACGATTACTTATACTGAACAGCAAAAGAAACGTCGCGATTTTAAATCGTTGACATAACTCAACCACAAGAGTTTTCCATGTATCGTTTTCGGGAAATATGCAGTCTAACATCATTCTGAATCATGACTGTGCCTGAAAATCCTATAGGCGGATGGATTGCGACTTGAATGGTTTTCAAAGTGTACGTTACAAAATATACCTGTTGATATCTTGTATTCATACGACGTTTCTTTTGCTGTTCAGTATAGATACCATTGGGGAGTACTCTAGGTGACAACGACCCCTTCAATCGCATTATGTGTATGTTAACTATTTTATAATGATTATCAAAAATCATAATCAATTAATACAAAATTAAATTGTTTGCTCAAAAGTCCGAGTTCAAACACCTATAAAGTGTTTGTAGTTTATTTTATAGTGCATGTTTATTTTCAAACAGAGCTGTTCTCTATATACGACTGCAGAAATGTGGAATTCGAATACGAATAATGAAATTCAATGTTATCAGTAATCATAATAGAGATAAAAGAGTAATCAATTAATACAACATTTAATTTGTAGTTTCAAACTGGGTACTCTCGTTATTAAAATGTGACAATATCGTCACGATCAGAGTAGACTTTCAACAGGGCATGGAATCGCTGTCCTAGTTTAAGATGAACACAGTGACTGAAAATTACCGGCTCATTTATGTAGCAGCAACGGTAACATATGACCTTCTTGTGTGTGGTATTATTATCAGTCACTGAGTTATCGTAATCTATAACGAGCACTCCGATTCCGTGCCCTGTTGATTGTGACGATAGTGTACCATTAATACTATTTATCAATGAGCACTTCATTGCCGTATCTCATGCGAAATCTGTGCCATGTTCGCGTCAATCACCCATATGTTTTCAACAACGTACACATTTTAGTTTATTATTGAACATTTATTTTCAAACAGAGCTGTATTATGATACTTCACAAATCTCGAAGTTGGATTCGTATCAAGAAGTGGGACTATACGGCTTCAACTTCGTCGATGGTTCGCCCGTCGTGATAACCCTTGACAGCGCCCGCATTGCAGTGGAACTGAAAGGGCAGCCGGAATCATTCCTGAGCTTCACCGATCCGTCTCTATCTGATGCGATCAGCAGCAGCTGGTACATCAGTCTGACAAGCGATCGAACAGCCGATTGGATGCTCTATGAGCAGTGTGGTCTTCTTTCAAAGAAGTAAAACAACACTCTAACATATAATGTATTGAATCAACCTTATCAGAGATCGATCATTAACCATTCTGTATGAAGTTAAATTTCAAAGAAAGTGTTGAATTAACATGTACTGTAGTTAAATCTAACTAAATAAATGTTAATTCAAGACTTTTTTAAAACTTAAATCCAACTTTATAAAGAGTTGTCACTGACCAAATTCTTTAAGGATGGATTCAACATTTTCATTTGTAAGAGTGAATAATATAAATAAGTATTATGTTACTATTTAACATTGAAAATAAAGTACAAATTGAGAATGTTGAGTCGGTGAAGATATTTCGTATTTATGTGAGCTTATCGAAGTCGATGATTCAGATGACGTTTGTATGCAAGCCAATTCTTGTATGCAAGCCAATTCTTGTATGCAAGCCAATTCTTGTATGCAAGCCAATTCTTGTACGCAAGCCAATTCTTGTACGCAAGCCAATTCTTGTACGCAAGCCAATTCTTGTACGCAAACCAATTCTTGTATGCAAGCCAATTCTTGTGTGCAAGCCAATTCTTGTGTGCAAGCCAATTTCGTATTTGTGTGAGCTTATTGAAGTCGATGATTCAGATGACGTTTGTATGCAAGCCAATTCTTGCGTCAGGATATTGAACAATTTATTTGATTTTTGCCCTTCACCGACATATCTATAAAACACTCAATACTCAGTGTTTTTGAGTGCCTGTGGAATATTGAAATCTAACTCCTGACGACCAAGTCTTGTCCTCCCGACCACCAAGCTTGCCCAATGACAGCAGGCGCTGGACGGTCAGAGTCCTGTATAGCAGCGGGTAACGCTAGTTAATTGATATAGCTATGCACAAGTAGATCACTATCGGTAAAGGCAAATATGAAATTATAAATTCGCTATATGCATATAAATATTGTTAGTAGTATATATTATTAAATCACATATTTTAATGTAGCTTGTATTTTCATTGAGATCGAAATATTCTGATTGTATCTTTGTTATTTATTTCACTCTTGGGCATATATGTGGTTTTCTCTCAGAACACTAGAATCCCTGGTGAGGCTGAAGTAATATACAAGTTCAATTTGTAGTTTGTTGATGTACCGTATATAATAAGTTGTTCTTGGGGTATTGCTTTTCAGTGGGGGGAACATGGGGTATTGCTTTTCAGTGGGGGGAACATGGGGTATTGCTTTTCAGTGGGGGAACATGGGGTATTGCTTTTCAGTGGGGGGAACATGGGGTATTGCTTTTCAGTGGGGGGGGGGGGGCACAGGGGGTATTGCTTTTCAGTTGGGGGCACATGGGGTATTGCTTTTCAGTGGGGGAACGGGGGATATTGGTTTTTCGCTGTTTCTTTTTTGGGGGGCACTATCGGGATTTTTCGTGGGGGGAACGTGGGGGGCACCTGGGGACTGGAAATTCGTGGGTGGCACGTGCCCCACCCCCCGCCGTGGCTATGCTGCTGCGGTCATCACATGGAAGTAGACATTGGTAAATATCCGAGTACTACATGTTCTAATTTATGAGTGTGAAGTAGGTAAAGGTACTAAACATCCAGCAAAACACAACTAATTTGAACACTTGCAATCAAGTATTCCACGGCAACCTTTGCGTTTTCTGTAAAAACTGTAAATGCCTTTTCACACTTTGTTCATGACTTAGACCCTGCATCGAGCTGAATGTATATATTTATTCAAAGACACTTACTAAACCACTAGAAATTAGCAGTTATGACATCAAATGTTGTTCTTCTCTTGTATGGCTTATCTTTGGTTTTGCTTGAAAAAAATGAGACTCGAGCCTGGATAACAAACATAATTGGATCTGTGTATACGTCCATTTTGTTTTCATTAAAGTTGTTTTAAAAAAATTGTGAATCAAAATAATTTTTTCTGTAAATATTTAAGCATTGATGTTTAAGCTGTGAGGGCCCATCAAAAAAGTTGATATTTGCACAGGAGCAGACACATCAAAATCTGTGGACTGTGGACAGCGGACCAATGCCAGTTCTCTATCAATCCATTCGACTAAAACAGTGTGTTCTATAATCATTGTACAAGTGAAATGTACACGGTAAAAACTGGGGTGTTAAAATCTACACCAGTGGAAAACTCAACCAATGTGAATACCTTGGAAGAATAAAGTTCACACCCTTGGTGTTAATTTAACACCCCTGTTTTTGCAGAAGGAAAAGGGACCTAACAAACTAAAGTAGTGAAGATATCGACTTGTTTACATGGGTCTTAGCATGTGTCTGTATATAAAAAAGATTGCTACATTGACAAGTGACGTGTAATAAAACTGAGTGCCTATGAAGCGAACAAAAAACAAGATGTATTTTGTCATTTTGTTTAATGTGTGACAAGGTAATCTGAAGTTGGCCCACGGAATGAACTGGAAGTAAAGATGCATCGCCCGTGTGTTTCACGGGTGTTGTTTGGTTTCAACCAAAGACCTATTGTTCGGGGTTTTTTTAATTAAAATTTTTAGTGCAAATCGTTTTTTCCTTAAAGAGAGGGGGAAAACATTTCAAAATAGAGTACTTCAGAATTTGTTTGCAATAAGAAATGTTCAAAGATTAATTTTGTCTTACAGCAGATTTAAACCAAAATGCAGGAAATTGCTGTTTAATGATAAAACATATGTGCGATGCATATTTAACTATAATTATTACAACCATAAAGGAGGACTTACCGATGCCTCCTCCCTCGATCTACCGAACGTTCTTAAAAGGCTTATAAAACAGAAATTGTCTAACTTGAAAAACATTATATACAACTCGGTATCCATGTTGTTTTACCTTATAATTGCACTTTTAGGTATTTATGCTAATGGCAAATTAACAATAAGGATCATTGTCATCTTCATACATTAAACAATGGTATTTGTAATTTATGTGAATCACATGAAAGCGGACATTGTAATGCATTATTTCACGATAAGAAGATCCACTGGCAGAGGGCGCTTTATTGATCAACTTGTCCCTACTATTAACAGACAATAAAACAAACACAGTGCCCTCTACCGTTAGACTAATACTATTAATGCACTGCCTAGTGTGTACGATAAGCATCAAGCACGCTGCACATTTAATCTGCAACCATCACAATCATTGGTATCTCTTGAAAAAATATTCATGTCCTGAACGACTTGAGTCATCTTTCACAGTAATAAGAGTAATTATTATTCAATAAACAAACCGTATCGTCCGATCATTTGAGGATCAGCATGGTCTTCTACATTAATTTGTGACATTAACTTCCACATGATCTATCAGATAAATCATACAATCTTCCATATGTCACCGTTAGGGGCGCTCTACCCATATGTTTGTAATATTTCCTCCCATATCTTCCTTAATTTTCATCCATTGGCCATCAAACATGGTACTGATGTTGCATTAAGTAAAACTAAAATGTGACTGAAATCACCACTAGAGCGCGCTATTTATGTACACTCACTGGCCAAAAGTATTGCAACATGAATTTGTACGAGACATTGCCTAGACGGATGGCCGCAATTATCAGGTCACGTGGTTACCCAACAAAGTATTGAAGGACTTTGCCTCCGAGCAAGAACAGTAAAAAAGAACATCGACTTCAAAACACAGGCACTTTCAAGATTTTTAGTCGTGTAAATAAAATAAAATAAATTATTGTAACACAGTTCTCCAAACTGAACTTTAGTGTGAATTTCAATGTTGCAATACTTATGGCCAGTGAGTGTAGTAAATTTATATATTGAGACAACTCCCCACCCCAAAAATAATAATAATAATTCACGAAAATGGCGCACAAATTGTGATATTCCATTGTAATGTACTGACAGCTATATTGGATTCCCAAAATGCATTGGAAGTAGTCATATGATTAACTTTTGTCCACATCAGCATTTTAAAGTTTGAAAACGAATCCCAAAACACATATTTAATGTCTTACATTATCAAACATCTAGCACTTAGGCTGAACACTAGAAACTGGACATTTATATAGACCTGTTCAAACACCGTTGATTTAGGTATGACGGGGAGGGTTCCTAAATAATAGTTTAGAGCATGATCTGTAGAAGTGTTTTGGAAATATGAAAACAAGCTTGATAGGATTAAGGCCTTTAGTTCATGAGCCAGGAGCTGAAGATTAATGAAGATTGTCGGTCCCACCTAGAGGACAAACTTGTCTTGTTATACAATTATGAACATTATGAATAAATAAGATAACAGTAGCTTAGTATTCATTGAAATTCTAAGCCTTGTCCAAAACCACTCCTATGACTGTTTAATGATAGCTATCAGTCTTATTTTTTCAACGCGGTACAATAATTAACCTAAAATGGCCGACATCAAAGAGCCGTTGTAATCAATGCACCTCAACGGGCAACGACGACAATGATCCTACCCGCTAAAACCATCATCCCAGCCAGCATCACTTATGTTACACATCTGCATCAGTAGCAGTGCAACATCCTCTAGGACAGACAAAGCATCATACTTCTTCACAGAAGCGACTATTACACAAGGAATTATCTTTCTTATCCAACCATGCAAATATTCAAATGAAATTGTTGGTTCATTCAAAACTTAGGACTTTGTGGTTGTATTTTTTGTGCACATGATTATGTACTATAGTTTTATTTCTAATCAATTAGATTTCGTCTGATGTGACAGTTTCCTTTGTCAGTCCATATATATTCACCCTCGACGGCACCGAATGGCGCAAATTTGAACCAATACTGTGCAGCAAATACTGAAGGCGGATTTTGTCTTGTTCTTTTCTCATTACACCAAACCTGGGCAAGTTTTATATATTCCATGTGAATCTTTTATGTGTTGGTGAGCACGTGCGTTGCTCTTTTCCTAGTATTAATAATTAAGTCATTGCATAAAACAATTAACCAAGTCATGGCTAAGAGAAATGTGGTGTGCACATTTATTTAGATGGAGATCAATGATCATTCCTCTCCATAACGCTTATATTAAAACTAGACAACAGGTTGTAACCATTGTAATACTTGTTTGCTTGTTGCGCAGTTGGCTATGAACGATTTTCTTGGGGCGAACATTTGTATACTGAGCAAGCAGCAGTCAGACGATAATTGATAATCTTGGTGTTCAGCTGTGGTGGTTATTTTAGTGCAGTACACATCTACTTTTGAATGAGTCATTGCACCAAACAATGTTACAGGTCATGGCTAAGCGTAATTGGGTAAATAAATGTATTTATGCCAATCAATTTGCAAGAAGATATAAATATGCATCTTTAGAAACCGGTAAAAGTTTAATATTACAGATGCACTACAATGCATCAGCCAATCAATAAACGCCAACCAGAAACCATTTAACTGATCAGCACAAACCTTGTGACGTGTAACAAGATCTTGAAATAAGAGAGTTGTCGTAATTGAAAATTATGGAATGGTTTCCTGAGCCAATCTCTTGAGTTTTGACAAAATACATAACTGTATTATTAGCAGTAAACGAACAGATGCTCCACTAATATAAACAAAAATATCAATTGAATGGAATATCTCACTGAAAGGTAGAAGAAGGAAATTGCAACACGTACATGTAGATCAAGGCTAATGCCTATCCCTAAAGTTAATATTAAAACCGGACAATAAGGGAAGCTTTGGTGAACAATTTAAAGCCGACAAATATACATAGCCCTTAGCAGTGTTACCATAGGTTCGGTAGACACACAGGGACTTCGCTATGTATGAAATGTTGTTCCAGCGAGAAGGCAATATAAATTGCAAAGAAGATCTAACTGGAAGGTAGAAACAGGAAATTACAACGCGTGGATCAATGCTCGTACCTATCCCTAAAGGTTATTATTAAAACTAGACAATAGGCGAACGAAGCCTAGGTATAAACAATGTAACCATGGTAACATGTATTATTGCGCATGTGCAGTTGGCTATGAACAGTTTTCTTGGGGAGAATGTTTGTATAGTGAGCAAGCAGCAGTCAGACGATCATTGATAATCTTGGTGTTCGGCAGTGGTGGTTATTTTGGTGTAAGACGTATCTACTTTTTGCATTGATCTGACACTTTAGCTTAGAGCTTGCCCTACAACTTTGGTTCTCTCTGCTTCAACTGTTCGGTAAGGTAAGATACTTACATTTTAGCGTTTCACACCGATCAGAAACTAAACTCACACGTAAAGATTGGGCGGCTAGGTTGTAACTCACTTAAGATGTTCAGTAAGATACTTGCTGAACTCATTGACGAATCAAAACTAAACTGTTAATCTAACTTATTAACCCACTAACATGTGCCATTCGTTCGGTTCTGTACACACAATCAATTTAAATAGTCAGTAGAATATAAACCGTTTTGTCAGAACAACAACGTCGTATCTCAAAAAAAATACCGCAAGGTTGTATGTGCAATAGTGCATAAATCTGCATACATTAAAATAATTGAGTGCTACAAAGTCGTATCTTCTTCCTTAGGTTTTGCGTATTCAGCCTGGACCTCTGTAAAAAGATACGACCTTGTTGCACTAAGCAAAATTCATGTCTGCAACAAGGTCGTAACTATGATACGACATTGTTGCACTTATGCGACGAAATGCTAAGATTAATTCAAAACTAAAGACTATATATTTATGTTAGTATAGTATTCATAAGTAAAGACTGATTGCGGTGACACGACATGAAAATTCTCTTTTGAGTAATAAATAGTTCTAATCGTGTGGGACACCATGTGCTGTTAGGTGTGATGAGCTGAGCGGTCTTTGCTGACATTTTCATGGAAGAATTTGAAACCTCTTCCCTGCGCACCTCCAAGACTGTGGCTCCGCTATGTGGATGATACCTCTGATGTTGGGCCACATGACAGAGACGAACTCCTGAACTTCCTACTGTACCTCAACGAGCAATATCCAAGCATCAAGTTCACGGTGGAAGTAGAAGACGGCAAGATCTCCTTCCTCGATGTTAGCATCTCCAGGAAACCAGATGGATCCTTACACCACAGCGTGTACAGGAAGCCAACCCACACTGACCGCTGTATTGATTTTTATTGAGACAGGATGGCAAGGATTACACTGGATTATGTTGCAAGTGTCCGTTATATTATATTACTGGTCCTATGCCTAAGCAGCCATGTTTTATCTAAACTGTACTTCTAAAACCAAGAGAGGGCGCTGTAGCATGTTAGTGACTGAACTTACACTATGAACAACTTCACCCTGAAAATGCCCTGAAATTTTGTTTTGCCGTGAAATAACAGTTCAGTGTAATTTCACAGCAATTTCAGTGTCTCTTCCTCTCAGATATTGGCAATAATGTTCACAGTGATTTCACAGCAAATTCACGGCTCTCTCGAGAATTAATGAGCTGCCCCAAAACTGCCACGAGAAGTTTATGGCATTTTCACAGTGTTTTCACGGCGAAGGAATCCCAAGAGTATTTCATGGCGTTTTCATGGTGTTGTGTCATCGTGAAATTGCCATGAACTATTTATTTCACGGTAAAACAGATTTTCAGGGCATTTTCAGGGTAAAGTTATTCATAGTGTTAAGTGTGCAATATCAACACAATCGCTACCTCAACCAGCACTCTGTTCATCACCCAAGCATCAAGTCATCAATCTTGCACAACACACCTACAACATGTGTGACCCAGACAGTCTACACATGGAACTACGGCACATCAAGACCACCCTCCAGCGCAATGGCTACAAACCCAGCAAGATCAACACATCGAAGCCTGTCTCAAATCCCAACTACAGGTTCTCCTCTTCTCACACTCCCACCCCTTGTATCCGTCTTCCATACTTAGGTTCTATGTCACATAAACTCCAACATATCATCCGACAAGCAGGCATCAAGGTCTACCACTCTACCCCAAACAAGCTTCAAAGAATTCTCCACATCCACAAGGACAAACCGGATGCCAGCAACAGACCAACAGTATACCGGATCCCATGTTATTGTGGCGAAGTCTACGTCGGGAAACGGAACGGAATCACCCCCACAAGGCTGAAGGAACACCGAGCACGTGGACGCAGAGGAGATTTCGAGAAGTCGGCCATTGTGAAGCACTCCCAACCAACAAATTTACTGGAAAGCTGCTCAGCTCATGACACCCATCATCCCATTGAGATCTTCAAGCATAAAACCGTACCCCAGGACAGAGGCACCTCAGCGACATTTGATGACCCCTACTGCCGACTCAAAGATCTTCTATATCCAAAGTCCTATCCCAGACTAAGTAATCTCTTACATCCTAAGTCATCCATCATCCATTCCCCTGTGGTTATTACTGCGCTCTTACGTGCTTATTACTAATTTATTCAGTTCATTGAGCACACGCCCCTCCCCTCTTAGGATCCCAGTTCCACCAATTTCCACCTGTACGCATCAATGCACTAATCCCTAGAAACCAACGTTAGCGCAAATCCCCCAGCAGTCTACTTAAGCTGCAGAGTCTCCCAGAGTCCAGCATTCTCCTGAAGACGATCAGAGCATACTGATCGAAACGTCAAGTTGTAACCACCAGTTCTTTTCAGAACTATTTACTACTAAGAAGAGAATTTCTACATGGTGTCACCGCAAACAGTCTTTACTTATCCTTTTCACCATGCAAAGCTACAAATCTTACATAATATATTTATCAATTGAAAATTATGCTTCACTTAATATATTTTATTAGCAGCAACACCGTATTTGTGGACTATATCATACATTTATTCTATATTATCACTTTCCACCAAGCAAACATTTCATTCTTATTTATTACACATTGATTGGAAGACAAGTCATCCCATAATTACTAAGACATATTCGTTCATCTGATTTGATTGCTACCTGTGTCATCCAATACAATTATACAATTATGTGAATACAATTAAATATAATTTGAGTGCTATGAATATATTAAATAATGAAGTACACGTAGAAGATGTTACGCTTTCCTTCCTATGTGCCAGGCATACGGATCACACAATTTCTTTAAAGAAAGTATTGTCATGGTAATAAGACGGTTTAGATTCTAGTAAATTAGCCCCTGTTGGAAGGAGTCAGCATGTTTTCAAAGAAGACAGCAATTTTGATTGAACTTTAGGGTGGGAATATGAAACTTTGCATACTATACCATATACTGGGTGGGAAACCCTCCTTGACTTGTATTTCATTATTATTTATAAAATTCAAATTATGTTTCATTTCAATCACACAATTTTATAATTCTATTACATAACATTTGGTTTTGGTGGAGTAGTATCTTTAAAAAAAGAATAACCGGACAATTAGCCAGTCAGCCAGATACTGAATTGATTTGAAGTGATTTGACACCAGTTTGCTGAAAATTATTAATTTTTTTAATTTAATTTTAATTTATTTATTTATTATAAGTAGTTGGCCTTCTTGAAAGCTTGTTGGCTAGTAGCTGATTTGTGGATTTGTTGAAAATTTGATCTCGTTTGGTTTTGAGGGTTGAACTGGACCGGCAAGAAAATCTATCTTGCAACCTGAAGAGATTTCAGACCAGTTTGCTGAAAATTGTTTTCGTCTTTTAAAAACGCACAGTTTGTTTGTATGGACCACAATGCATCAGTCAATCAACAAAGGCCAACTAGAAATCAGTAAACCAACCAGCGCCAACCTCGTGACACATACCACGATCTTGAAAAAAGAGACTAAGCGTAATTGTAATTTATTTACAAAAGCAGTAATACAGCCTTATAATTTCTATTAGCAGTGTTACCACAGGTTGTTTTACTATTGTCTCAAACTTTGTTCCAGCGAGTCGGAAAATATCAGTTAAATAGAAGATCTGACTGGAAGGTAGAAGCAAAAGGATACAAAACGTAGATTAATGCTCCTGCCTACCCATCACGTTTATATTAAAACTAGACAACAGGCGAAGCCTTGGTTGATAACTTCACCACTACAAATTACGTTTGTATTATCAGCAGTGTTACCATAGGTTCGGTACTCATCGGTAGACACACGGCGGCTTCGCTATTGTATGAAATGTTCCAGTGAGAAGGCAATAAAAACTGAAAAAAACATCTTCCTGGAAGGTACAAACAGAAAATTACAACACGTACATGTAGATCAAGGCTAATGCCTATATCCACAAAGCTAATATTAAAACTATAGACAATAGACAAACGAAGCCTTGGTATAAACAACGTAACCATGGTAACACTTTGTTTACCAGTTGCGAAATTCGCTATAAAGGGTTTTCTAGGGAAGAACATTTTAAATGTACACTGAGCAAGCAGCAGTCAGACGATAATTGATAATCTTGGTGTTCGGGTGTGGTGGTTATTTTAGTGCAGTACATATCTAGTTTTGAATGAGTCATTGCACCAAACAGTTTGCCATGTTATGGCTTAAGCGTAATTGGGTGAATACATGTATTTATGACATAGCGTGATAATATCATTGGTGGTCATAAACTGGCACCATAGGGTTATTTCACAATACATTGGCAAATTAATTTGTAAGAAAATAAATATGCATCTTTAGAAACCAGAAAAAGTTAAATTTGATAGATGCATCAGCCAAATCAACAAACGCCAACTAGAAATCATTAACCCTAACCTCCTAGCTATTGGCTAGGAACCTTCCTGAATCCTTCAAAATCAATCACTGCACATTTGGAAACATGCCCTTATCTTTAAAAATACACCATGCATTTTCGCTGATCTTTCATATTCAGCACTTAGGCTATGGCCTGTACTTCTTGCCAGGTAGTAATTTTATCCCATTTGAAGAGGTGAAATTACAGTGCTGATTTTTGTTTCCAAAGAGTGCCCTTGAAGGATATTGCAGGATATGGGGTAGTTGGGGTTAAACTAAGCAGCACAAACATCGTGACGTGTACTAAGATTTTGAAATAAGAGAGTAATCGTAATTGAAATTTATGGAATGGTTTCTTGATCCCATCTCTTGAGTTTTGACAAAATACACAACTGTATTATTAGCAGTAAACGAATGCTCCACTATTGTAAACAAAATAAAATTAATCCAGCGAGAGAGAAGAAAAAAAACAATTGAATGGAAGATCTCACTGGAAGGTAGAAGCAGGAAATTACAACACGTACATGTACTCTCTTAATGTAAAAGAGTGAAAAACCGCTCTTCCAAAGTGCTATATGGCGGACAAGTCTTTTTGGAGTGGATAAAGAGTAAAATTAGTAGTGTATAAAGAGTAAATTGATAGCCTTTTACTGTATTTTTCACTCGAATCAGAGTTGGTTTCACTCCAAAAAGACTTGTCCGCCATATAGCTGTTATGGCTTTAAACTAGCCAAACCGGAAACAATTTGACTCAAATAAATTACTAAGTATACAAAATAAGCTTTACAACAATAATTTATTATTAACGTAAATAAACTCACATACCAACAAAATGAATGGGTGGCGGCACCTACGCCTAGGTCAGCCCGACAGATACTGATCATTCAAAAGCCGTGCCCAAGTATATAAAGTCTAATCACCCTAATTACTATGCAAAATATTACTGCGCTACATTCAAGAAGTAGTTCCATAACATATGTCCCCCATTCAAAGAATCGACTCCGGCGATTCCTGAAAGTTTCCAACTGGGGATTTATATTTATTCCCCTTTTTATAATTTTCAATAACAAACTAAATATTCAAACAACCTCTAGAAAGTGATAAAAAGTATTTTCAAGCTTAGCGGGAAGTCACATGAATACGACGTCCGTAATCCAAAACTTCTACTGATGTTACGATTGCTGGCCAGGCTTATTTTACGTAGATATTCAAAGACTACTTCTGTCAAATTCATGATGACTATAAACTCGATAGTAGAAATAAACCAATTATTAAAAACTGCAGTAAACATGGTTATTTTGCGCATATAGGAGATCTCAAGATTGATTGAAAACGGCGTCTGAATTTTGATATAAGAACATTTTAAATTATCCTTTTATAACGACAAACTGAAAACTCATTTATATACACGTCTATATTCCGGTACCTCTCACAAAAATTAATTCACAAGAATAACAAAATAATACAAACACTTTTGTCAAGTTTTAAAACGGAGTCATTATTTGACATCAACGGAATAATAATTAGAGGTAAGCAATTTAAAACGACGCATTATGTAATATAGCAATTATTTTGCTCTGCCTGTTATTCTTACAGGATGTTCTTTAAGGAAAGCTAAAGTTACATCATTCAAATGTTCGGTTGGTTCCCAGGTGTTGCATCTTGAAGGAAAGTTCTGCCATTTAATCAAATAGTGGAGTTTTCCATCTTTGAATTTTCCTCTGATAACTTTCTCCACAGAATATTCGCGATCACCAGTATCCGACAAGGACGGCAGTCCTGGGATGTTGACTTGTTGTTCATTAGACGAATGTTTTGCAAGTAACGGCTGAAATGAGTTAGTAGGAAAGTCGTTGTCGCTTAGTTCTTGTATCGGAGCTCTTGCGTCAAGATCAATAGGAACAGTATCATTCGAGGGTCGTATATATCTATCGTAAGCAAATTTCATGCGATTCACATGAATAGGCGATGACAAGGGTTTATTGTTCTCCAAGTTTCTGACGATGAAATTAGTGTTACCAATTCGTTTAACAAGTAGGTAGGGTCCACACCATCATTGTTGTAGCTTCTTTGAAAGGCCAGGTTGCGTCTTTGGAAAGAAGATGAATACACAGTCACCGACTTCATATTGAATTTCTGTTGCTTTTTCATCATAATGTTGTTTCATAGTCGCTTGGTTTTTTTGAAGGTGGTTTTGTGAAACCTCTCGAAAAGTCTGTAGTTGGTCTACAAGATGGCTGATGTGTTCTCTTATTGTTCTTTCTTGATGTTCTGTTGGTTTGAGTAGTGATACATCCAATGGTAGGACTGCTTCTTTGCCATACAGCAGGAAGAAGGGACTGAATCCAACACTGTTGTCCGCTGTGCTGGTTCGGTAGACGAACTGGATTGATGGAATATACTCGTCCCAATCTGTATGAAACTTATTAACATAATGTGAGATCGTATCAAAAATTACAGCATTAAATCGTTCTTGAACTGCGTTACATTGTGGGTGATAAGCACTGGTATTCAGTTTGTTGGTTTTCATAATGTGACAAACGTCTAGCATAAGCTTACTGAGAAAATTAGTCCCTCTGTCGCTTAATAGGAATCTAGGACAACCATGGTTGCAAATAATTTCCTTATAGAAACATGAAGCTATAGTTGAAGCATCGGTTGATTGGATCGGAACAAGAATTGGCCATCTTGTACAATTATCTGTAAAGCATAAAACATAACGATTACCTGAGCCAGAAATTGGTAATGGACCTAATATATCTACACTAACTCTTTCGAATGGACCTACGGTCGTCATTTTCATTAAAGGTGCGACAACTTTATGTTTGGGTGTCTTACGACGGGAGCATGAGACACATGATCGAATCCAGTTATCTATATCCTTATGCATACCTTTCCAAAAGTACCTTTGTCTGATTTTAGCATACGTTTTATGGAATCCAAAATGAGCAGCTAAAAGGTCATCATGATTAGCAAGCAATATCGTATCGATGTAATCACTTGGTATATACAATTGAACTATTATCTTTTCTGGCATGTGACGTTTGGTTATCGTTTGCCATACATGATACAATGCACCTTCATGAAGAAAATAATGTTCAGCTTCAAAAATAAGTTTACGAGCCTGTTTTTCATCATCAGGCAAGTCATCCACTTCAAGATATCTAATCATCTTGGTTGCAAAAACATCGTTTCTTTGCGACTGTTTTATGTTCGCAATGTTAACATCTTCATGAATGTGAGGTACATTATTATGCAATTTGTCATCATGTCGATTACACAACCGTTTAGCTCTTTGAAATATTAAGTTTCTTATAGTGCTCACGTGAGATTTCGAGTTACAGGGAACGAAACAATCATATAATGTTCCAAAATCAAACTGAATCCACTTATCGTTGAGTGTTTCATGTTCATGTTCACTACCTTCCATAACCTTTTTCTTGTCTGGTACATTTAGCTGGTTTTCTGACATAAGTTTAGATTGAACTGACGCATTGTCATGCATTCTACTTAGTGTGTCAACATTTGCGTTCGCTTTTCCTGGCCTATGTACTATTTCAAAGTCATAAGCTTGTAAACAAAGAGCCCATCGAACAATTCTACCTGTGGTTGGTTTTTGATTGAATAACCAACAAAGTGCACTATGATCAGTCACAATTTGGAATTTTGATCCATGAAGTAAGTAGGAAGAATATTTCTTTACTCCTACAACTGCCAATGCTTCTAGTTCAGTTATACTAGAGTAGTTTTTTTTTCGGACTTACACAGACTTCGACCACCATAAGCGATGACTTTCTGCACCGTCTTGGATTTGAGATAAGATATACGCCAGACCAGTAACAGAAGCGTCAGTTTGAAGGATGAATCTTGTACCATCAAACTTGGGGTAGGCCAAAATAGGTGGTTTGACAAGTTTCTGTTTAAGTGCTTCAAAAGAGTGTTGACATTCATTTGACCACACAAACGAGGTATTCTTCCTCATTAGATTTGTCAATGGTTCTGTTATCTGACTATATTTGTGAATATATCTCCTGTAGTAGCCAGTTATTCCCAGAAAGGATCTTACTTGAGACACATTCGTTGGCACTGGGTAATTTTGTACAATGCTGGTTTTGTCTGGATCAGTGGCTACGCCTTCTTGTGATATAATATGACCCAAGTAACGTACCTTATTGTTTCCAAAAGTACATTTTTATGGTTTAAGTTTCAGGCCGGCACTTCTAAATCTGCCAAGAACTTGTTGCAAATGCACCAGGTGATCTTTGAATGTCCTTGAAATTATAATAACATCATCAAGATAAATTAATGCAATTTTCCAATGTAATCCTCTAAGGATTTCGTGCATAACACGTTGGAAAGTACTTGGGGCACCATGGAGACCAAAAGGAAGAACATTAAATTCATATTGACCCTCTTGTGTCACAAATGCAGTTTTGCACTTACTTTCCTCTTCGAGTCCTATTTGCCAATAACCTGAGGCCATATCTAGTGTTGAAAAGAAATGTGGTTGTGAATCTCCCAAACTATCTAGAGAATCGAGAATGTTGGGAAGGGGAAAATTATCCCGATCACTGATCTTGTTAATTGGTCTAAAATCAATACAAAATCGAAAATCATTCGACCCTTTCTTTCTCACTAAGACAATACTGCTAGACCAAGGTGAAGTAGAAGGTGATATTATCTTGTCCTTCAACATTTGTTTGATTTGATCTCTAATAATTTGTCGTATAGGTGTGGAGGATGTCTATACGGACGAGATCTTATTGGACGATGATCACCGGTATCTATACAATGTTTTATACCAGAATAGTGTCCTAACGGGCTACCTGAAGTTTGGAAAACATCGGTAAATTCTTTGAGTACTGTTTGTAGCTATTCTTTTTGCTCTTCGGACAGATGTTCGTTCTGAATGTTCACTTGATCAAGAACTTCTTTTGTTTGAGAAGCAGTAGAAGTTTGTTGTGAACCATTTTCCTTGATCGTGACGTTCGAACACATCTCACTGGGTCTATCAACTGTAGATGCGAAAAATTAAATGTCATGATCATTAACTATAGTGAAAGTGCCAATCTTCGTCCTTGGATACACTACAATGACACTATCGGTAGGGTTGAGCAACATAACCGTAATTCTTGTGTTACCCTTATGCATTCTAGTAGTGGATACAGCATGTGCTAGATGTAAACCAAGACTATCAACTGTACGAGTAGACTGACATGTACCTACGAGTCCTGCAGGTAATTTGGTTTTTATTCTAGCTTTGAATATGGATTGAGTTTTTGGAGGAATTTGAATTCTGTAAGTTGAACGGATTTGGTGTTTACATTCAAGTTTGAGTTTGTTGGACCCAAAATTCATAGTGGCATTCTGATCAACTAAAAACTCAGTACCAAGAATAAGCTCACGATCAAGATTTCTAGTTATGTACATGGGACTCTGGAACACAAAACCTGCTATAGTAAGTGGAATATCAGCTACTCCAACTATGGTAAGACAAGTTCCATTGGCTGTTACTGCTTGGGAAAATTCAGACTTGTTTATCTTACTCTGAGCACAAGTATTTGATTTTTGAAAACATTTCTCACTTATTAAATTGATTGTAGCTCCAGAGTCTAAAAGACAAGACAATTCTCTCGAGTCAAGTTTAACATCAATACAACAATCTTGCATCGTTATGTCTACTGTTTGGAATCTCGAACTATCCCCTTCACCTATTTCTTTAGCATAGACACGGTTACGCTGGGTATCAGCAAGTATAGGCGGGGATTTTAGTTTAAACGATACCCTTCAATGTGGAATTTAGAATAACATTCAAACTGTCTATGTCCAGATCTACCGCATCTATAACAGATTGATCTGTTCTGTCGTGGAGGGAAATTGGACTCGAACTGTCATCATACTCTGGTCTGTTGTGGGCATACTGTTTTTGTTTGTTAAATTTGCCCCTATTTTGTCGAGAATTCGACCTATGATTCGCAATCTCATCAACCTTTGTCATTATTTGTGCTACTTCCTGAGCTAATAGCTGGATAGCATTCACACTCAAATCGTCTTTATGTGGAACGGAAGGTCGGTCAGGCTCTACTACCTGAGCTGTATGAACACTTGGGGTTGCCGGTGATTCGGCCACGATTTCAGCTAAACGAGCATAATGAAGTGCACGGTCTAAAGACTCCGGTTCTTTTGAAATGACAAAAGCTCGAGAATGTGGTTGCAAACCCTTAATGAAATGAGTAAGCTTTTCTTGATCGGATTTGTGTAATTTGCGACTCAGCGAAGAAATATCTGAAAAATAATCATCTAATGATTCTCACTTCGCTCGAGTACGAGCTGACAGTTTGGTTTCATTAACCCATTTCTGATTTTTGCCTTGGAAATTTTCAATCAAGGCACTCTTGAGATGTTCATATGTGTCTTTTTTGCTATCTTCAAGAGTAGAAATCCAAATAGCTGCATTACCTTTGAGTCTTAAGCTTAAAGCTAGGTGCATTTTATTCGGGGCAAAATCACGTAGTTTGGCATTAAGTTCAAACCTACTGAGAAACAAATCCAAATTTTCAGTTGGGAGGCCCGAATAATTATCTTTAAAATGACCTTCGTATTTCGACATGACTGTTTATTTTTGACTTTCAACTATGTATCCAGGTTCTTCCATTTCAGTTTGACACGACAGCCAAGAAATTACCTTAATTCATGATTACACATTTACATTAAGCAAAAACAATAATGATAACAGAATAATCAAACGCCGGAATAAAAAAACAAGGTTTAAACAATACAAATAAAATAAGCTTACCCCTAGCCTATATGCGTCGTGAGTAGCAGTCCGACTGACCAAGGTGTGGCTCGCCGAAGAAAATGTTGGAATGTGCGGAATTTGAGAAATGTCCAGCAAAAACCGGATTTTCCACCATATGTTATGGCTTTAAACTAGCCAAACCGGGAACAATCTAATTCAAATAAATTACTAAGTATACAAAATAAGCTTTACAACAATAATTTATTATTAACGTAAATAAACTCACATACCAACCAAATGAATGGGTGGCGGCACCTACGCCTAGGTCAGCCCGACAGCTACTGATCATTCAAAAGCCGTGCCCAAGTATGCAAAATATTACTGCGCTACATTCAAGAAGTAGTTCCATAACAATATATATATATATATATATATATATATATATATATATATATATATATATATATATATATATATATATATATATATGCTTCATGAGCAAAGAGAAAATTGGCTGATGCCGGACTCGAACCCGCGACCTCCCGTACGAGCGCTCTACCAACTGAGCTAACCAGCCCCTATGTTGGTGGGCGGTCCACTTATGCCAATTATCTATTGCTCTATGGGGCCAGGTCAGAGCCCATATATATATATATATATATATATATATATATATATATATATATATATATATATATATATATATATATATATATATATAATGAAAGCTTCCCATCAATTATATATATATATATATATCATTGTGTGGTGCAAAATTAATTATTTACATATAAAATTTGTCCGTCGATATTATTTATATATAAGTATAATGGTCCGTACAATTATATATATATAATGAAAGCTTTCCAACAATTGTATATATATATATATATATATATATATATATATATATACTACTCAAAACAATTTAGGGAACACCTGATTTTTAACATCAAATAGGTTTGAAATGTTCCATGAACCGGGATTTTCATTTGCAACCCCCTCTCTCTTTCAGTAGTCATGTCATGAAATGTGTAATCACTACATGCATCCTTTATCATCTGTTTCATTGTGCAGTTGTTTCTAATCAATTCTGTGAAACATTGTGTTTATCTTAAATAAATGATCTTGCTTTAACTGAGATTATTCCAGTGTTCCCTAAATTGTTTTGAGTAGTATATATATATATATATATATATATATATATATATATAATTGTGTGGTGCGAAATTTATTATTTGTAAATAAAATTTAAATAATGGTTAAAAAATGAATTATATATTAAATAATGAATTATTTGTAAATAATAGCGTTAAATAATAAATTTACACTTGGCGCCTCATATAAATCTCCATCACTGCAACCGTCAATTACTCAAGTCTTCCTTTTATAATACCATGATAATACGTCTGAGGGTTGTTATGTATTAAAGTACATTTCCCGAACCTAATTGTTGTCCTCTTGGGTTATAAAGGATATGAAAAGTCTTGGTGTATTTTCATTAATGTTTTGATACCGACACGACGTGATAAGCTGAAACGTTCACATGTTGCCTCCATGGTTGATTCAAAGACAAAAAAGAGACTTCAACATTTAGTTTTGCCAACATTCCAAAAACTGTTTAGGGGCTTAAAATACGTTTTGCATGAAGAAGCTAGAAATTTAGTTTAAAAAACACAACTTAAACATTACCACCAGGCCTATAACGGAGCATCTTAGTGCAGCCACGGTTCTCAACAAACAAATTTCCAAAACGACTGTTCAGTGAACGTGCAATCGCTGCAATCGATGTTTTCAGATGTGTTCATGTCTGTAGTTTTTATTTTAAATCAATTCCCTTGAAGGTATAAGTTCGCAAAAAATAATGAAAAGGGTTTTAGTGCACTAAAGTATAAGCTAGTATTTAAGTAACACACCTCCAAATAGTGGGGCCATTTACTGTTTATAGTGACTCAGAAATATATTTGCATAACCAAAATGTGAGAAAGGACATTCAACAACAGTATACATGAATTTGTATACCATAATTATTTATAACCCACTGTTGAAATGAAATATTTGCGCAACATTCTTAATTCACCAGAAACAGAAATATAGAAAAACATTGCAACATGTACAGACAGAATTGATTCACGAGTGACGGAAGAGCGTCAACATGTAAATAAAATTAAAATAATGGGGAAAATAATATCAATTAATAATTACAGTTGTATGAGTTCCCTAGTATGAAGTCATTTCTATGAACTATACAATCTGTACAACAATATTTATTTAAAACAAATAAATAATTATACATTGAGTTTAGATTATCCTGGACATAACATTTTATGATCGTCAGGTCATTACGGGGGCGCCTATGAATTGCACACGCACGCCACCAGTGTTTCACATGCACAGGGTCGAATATCGGTTATCGGTACTCGTTTTTCAAATTAGCTAAATCAAGGCAGCCTTCAAATTGTAAACAGATTTTGATAATTTTTTAAACCCTGTTTTGTAATTAAGGTACACGTTTCCTGAGAAATAATATCTTAGTGGAGCCGGAGCCAAGGTTCTCCAAAAACAAATTCTCAAACGTTGACCCGACGACTCTTATCTCATACCAATACAGTGGTTGCTCGCAACAGAAGAACCTACATTTTCTGAAAGCGATTTCATGTACATAAAACAGTCGTTTGCAATTAATACTGTCATTAAATCTCAATTTAATGGTTGTCGGTTTGATGCTGGAACAACGCAGAAACAATTGCTCGTTATATTTTAATAAAGAAATCCAAACCAGGTTAAATTTTCAATAGAATGGTTCGTAATTAGTTCTGAAAAGAACTGGAGGTACCTCCAGTTCTTTTCAGAACTAATTACTACTCAATTGAGAATTTCACATGGTGTCACCGCAATTAGTCTTACTTATCCTCCTCACCATGCAAAGCTACAAGTTTTACCTAGAATGGTTCGTGTTGAGTCAATATCACTGTAAAATTGTGTATTGCAATCTAGACGCATCTTAACTGACTTCGTTTTGTTAGGATAAAAGTCGTCGGCTGAACGTTTGAGAATTTGCTTTCACTAAGATGCTCTGTATCTCCCAGGAAATTTGTATTGCAATTTGGCTTATACAAAGAGGGATTTAATAATTTACTAAAATCCGTTTACAATTTGAAGGCTGTCTTGGTTTGGTTCAGAGAACTATTGTGTTCAAATATCGAGTTACGGTTGGCTTGGGGCTGAGACTAACAGAAGAAACTATACTGACGTTTATATTGCTCGTTATGGTTTCATAAAGAAATCCAAACCAGCTTAAATTTTCGACATATTGCTTCGTGTTGAGTCAATATCACCGTAAAACTGTGTATTGAAATCTAGAGGCCTATCAACCGATTTCACTTTGGTAGGATAAGAATCGTCGGCTGAAAGTTTGTTTTGGAGAACCTTGGCTTCACTAAGATGCTCTTTATTTCCCAGGAAACGTCTACCTTAATTGAAAAAGGGGATTTTAAAATGTACCAAAATCCGTTCACAATTTGAAAGCATCCTTGCTTTGGCTAATGTGTTTCAATATCAAGTACCGATAACCGATATCTGCCCCACGCGCACGTGAAACACTATTGGCGTGCGCGTGCAATTATCCTAGGCGCGCCCGAAACAGCTGATGTCGCCGGAATAAAGTTTTTAACATGTATTTGGTGACTTGTCACAACTGTTATGCTATCTCCGATCACCTCATCATGGCTCTTCGTATTGCACTCAGCAACAGTACATCTGCTACATTAGTGAGTGTGTGCACCAACTCTGCCAATCAGCGATGAAGTGAAGGAATGGTTTTATGAGGAGTTCAGTGGTACACTTCGGTCAGTGCCGGATAAAGACAATTTTGTGTATTTAACAAAAGGTTTTTTCATACTTTTTGTTCGGTATAGCCTTGATCAAATTATCTATTAAATTGGCAATATCGTCATGATCACAGCAGACTTTCAACGAGGCATGGAATCGGTTGATCACAGTGACTGAAAATTACTGGCCCATTTATGCAGCAGCGTCGGTTATATGACCTTTTCATGTGGGTGTTATTTTCAGTCACTGAGTTAATCTAAAACTAGCTTTCCGATTCCATGCCCTGTTGATCGTGACGATATTATCCCTTTAATAATAAAAATTAAATATATATATATATATATATTATTAGTATAAATATTGGGCCTTATATGTACAGTCCACTGGTGTATGTTAAAACTCTTTTGTTAAAAAAAAACTTTTGCAGTGCGAACAAAATCAAACTCGCAATTACGCCTAAGTGTTGCTTTGAATGAGCTGTGTCCTGCAACCTTGAGATGAAATTGTGCAAAAGAAGCTTATGATAAACGTACCTATTGGTGTAGCTTTCACGCGTACAAAAGAAGCTTATAAAATACGTGTGCTGATGACGTGATTTCCAACGAACGAAAGCGCCCACGTATTGGTGGCTGGGTTTTTCTGAAGGGAAAACACTTGTGCGCATTGCATGATAGGTCGTTGATATAACAGCACGATATGTTAGCAGCTAGGACGATTTGCCAGTAAAGTTCAAGATTGAAAGCATATACAGTCGAGTACTCTGGGTCCTAAAGGTTCGCCATTGACATTCTGATTATATTAGTTATCAGTTGGTTTATTATAGGAGCCCGACTAGTACGATCATTTTGGACTAAGCTGTATTTTCGCTGCTACAGATTCCAAAGAAGGTGAGTTTCAATATATTATATTTATATTATATATACCCACCCCAGACTGAGGGATCTCCTATATCCTAAGTCAACCACCCTCCTTCCCCCTGTGCTTGTTAACAACTGATTCAGTTCAGTGAGCACACACTCCTCTCCCCCCAATCCGTAGGATCCTAGCTCAACAGTTCCCGCCTGCGCGCCTCAACGAACTAATCCTCCAGCATCCATTCATGGGATGATCCTCCAGCAGTCTACTAATGCCCCTTTCCCACTTACACGATTTTTGCTACGGTAGAGCACGATTTTTCAAAGTTGAAAAATCGTGCTCAGTCGTGCTGTACCGTAGCAATTCACACTCAAAAAGTTCAAGGTCTATCGTATTCTACGTCTTGTCAAGACGCTATCAAGACGCCGTCAAGATGTGGTACGGCAGTAGTGCGATAGTGCCACGACAGTGTTACGGTAGAGTTACGACATCGTCAAGATTTGTCACGGCGTACCAAGAAATGCCAAGATTGTACTACGACGTCACTACGGCGTCAGTACGATTTCACAAGACGCCAGTGCGACGTGGCAGCTTGTGTGCACTTTTAAACAAGAGACAAGAGACATGTGATAAAAAACACACACTATCAGCAAGAGACACGTGATAAAAAAATCATGTTCTTGCTGGCGTCTTGTTGGCGTCTTGTTTAAGTCTTGCTAGGTCGCAGCACCATCGTAGCGGCATCGTATCAGCATCGTAGCGAAGTCTTGGTCTACCGTAGGTGTTGCGGCCACCACGAATGAGTACGAATGAACAAGACGCCGTCACGACATACCACGACAACGTCAAGACAACGTTGCGACTCTAATACGATGCTGCTGCGGTGGACCACGATTTTTTCCACCGCTACGGTAGAGCAAGATTTTTTTGAACATTCCAAAAAAATCGTGCTACTCCACGGTGCCATCAAGATCTACTACGGTGCGCTATGGTGGACCACGATTGACCACGAACATGGCCACGACGCCGTTGCGATTGTAAATAATTGAAAAATCGT
This sequence comes from Zoroaster sp. YZ-2022, assembly GCA_029582265.1. Taxonomy (NCBI): domain Eukaryota; kingdom Metazoa; phylum Echinodermata; class Asteroidea; order Forcipulatida; family Zoroasteridae; genus Zoroaster; species Zoroaster sp. YZ-2022. The sequence continues at coordinate 52,482,941 of CM055816.1, read as the reverse complement.
GCTCTACCGTAGCAAAAATCGTGTAAGTGGGAAAGGGGCATTAAGCAGCAGCATTTTCCAGAGTCCGGCATTCTCCTGAGGACGATCAGAGCATACTGATCAAAACGTCGAGTTGTACCTCCAGTTCTTTTCAGAACTAATTACTATTCAATTGAGATTCCACATGGTGTCACCGCAATTAGTCTTACTTAATATATTATATTGTTGTTTTCATTTTTCGCACGCATCAATTTTTAATGTGGAGGATTGACAGTTTGGTAGTTTTAAAACAAACATAATTGCCCCCAGTAAAATGCATAGATTCGGTTACTATTCATTCCGGTTACTATGCATTTTAAGTATCTGGTTTGCAATATATGCTATTATTGAGCAAATCGTTTGTTCAATGTTTTTTTTCATTGAGGTAGAAACAATAACTTAACCCTGTGGTGAGTGACACCTGCTTTTTGCAACTGCGGTAATTTGCATTTTCTTTAATTACTTCACTCATGAAAAAAAAAACAGTCTTCCGTGTAGTCCTACTTCATATCATCGAGAAACAAATTGCCAAAGTTGAATGGCCTGGCAAAACCGGTTCACCAGCTATGATTGTTTACATATGCCTTGCTTGGTGTTCTCCCATTACTTTGTGCACAACATATTCTTAGCATATGGCTTATCTTGCCCCGGCTTATCAATCAATCATTGTGTCTAGGCGGCACCACAAAGGCCTGGGATTTGTTTGAAGTCATGTAGACTATTTGGCAGTCTGTTGACATCTGTTTTTTGTGGAAGAACAACTTTATTTACCGTGGAAAATATTGACTTTACTGACCTTCTGTAAAAACAGTGGGCCTCATGTAACTTTTTCCCCCTAAAATCATCCCTAGACCCTTTGAAAGGTGTTGGGCTTAAAAAGAATTGGAAATAGCTTCATTGACCCAGGTTTATTAAGATTTCCCTACGTACTTTTAAAAAAAAGTAGGGGTGCCTCATCAGGGGCGTGCAAAATTTGTCCAGACGCACCAAAGGGTTAAAGGCATAATAGAACTTTTCAAAAGGATATTCAATGCCTTATGTAAGAATGATTAACGTTTAATCTTATATAAAATAGTCAATTTGATGATTTCCAATATTTCCGGATGATTGTTTGCCTTCAGAGAGAAAATCGGCATAATTAGAGCCACGCGGGCTAAAGTGTCTATAATAATAAAACACTAGGCCTGTAACAAATTGGAAAATAATATCAACAAATATTGTCTCTAAACATGGACGAGCCATCTCTGTCAACTGAACAAAAGCTATGGCGGCCTAAGCAGGATAACAATCGTTTACTCGGGCGTGCGGGCGCTATGTCATTGTTGGTTGACTTGGTTTGAGAAAAAAAACACCAGTACCGGTATAGGAAAGGAAGACCGCTCTGGCAGGGTAGTAACAGGAAATTACGACGTCATGTCGATCGATTCTCGTGCGGGTACGTACGCTCTTAGACGTTATATCAAAACTAGTCAAGAGATGATATGGGAATTGATATGGTATTGCTTACGCAGCAATAATAACGTCAGTTAGCGGTTGACGTCCATGCGGGCTTGACAGTAATCATAACTTTTCCGTATTTGAATTTGAGCATTTGTGTAAAGCTCTATTCTTTCCTGAGCAGAAAAATTTGAATTGGAAGAGTCAAATTCCGTTACTCAAGTTACTACAAACTTTCCAGAAGGTAAGACACCGGCTGTTCTATATATACTGAACAGCAAAAGAAGCGCAAGTCCGAGGACAGCAAAAGAAACGCAAGTCCGAGGTCTTGTCAAGTTTTCAAACAGAAGACAAACCATTTTGATTCTAATCACTCATTTAATGAAAAATGCTTTCAATTTGTGAGCTGAAAGGGACTGTTGAAATTGTTGCAATTTCAGCATCGTCGTCGTTGCCATTGGTGTTATTTTGATTCTCATTGTTGCTGCTGATGACTGGCCATGACAGTCATAATAAACATTCAATGAACATTTTTTTAAATTTTGTTTATATTATTTACAAGCTTTGTAGAATTGTTTTCCCTGTGGAGATTGTTGGATATAAATGTTGTTGAAGCGGCGATTGGAGAACGTATGATGGCGGTGCCTCTAGCGGTGCGCTCCCTTTGCACAAGGCTGTCACAAGTCTATGCTGATCGATATTACTAGAGTTAAATAAGAACCACAATTTAATTCAACGTCACCGAGCGGAAATAAGCAGTAATTACAAAGGCGGTAATTACTGCGTATAAAATCTCCTTGCGAGCCATTAGCGAAACAAGAGCTTAATTTGACACAAGGCTAATGTTGAAAACGTCGATCGACTTGTTTCAAAGCTGAGGAGACGATTGTCTTTAAGCAATGCGCGCGCGGCATCCCAGATATAGACACAACGCACGAAAAAAAGACCAGCGCAAAACGGCTTGCCACCAGCGCATTCACTAGCGTGTTCTGCTCATCCACATTTTATATGTATACCTCATGTAAAACGAATATACGAATTTATGTAGATCAACTAATTTAATATGCGATTATAGTTTTGTTTTCTTATTGTAGTTTTGTTTTCTCATATTCTTATTGTTCAAAATCAAAGAAAGATAGCATTTGATTTTGTCTACCAAATTCCGTAGAGAAATTTGAAAATATGAAGAAAAAAATGTGCATGTAGTCGTAGGAATACCAAATGGCCCTCTTGCAACCTCGATCCTTTTAACGTTCCCTTCTATATTCTGGTTGCATTATCATGAACCGGTTCTGGTCTAAAGGCCGGATCTACGTCACGCGAAGCAAAATATGACGTTAACACCTGATATTAACGCAAATGATTCGCAAAAGTTGCACACCTCGCGTGAAGTACAAACCGGCAGCGTATTTTTTTTTACACCGCAGCGACGGGTTTTGTGCAGTAAAAGTGCCAATTCCGGTCTTGAGAGAGAGACTACGAAACCCTAGGGGTGCACCCCACTAAATAAACTCCCATAGTAAACAGTGCTAAATACAAAATATTCAAAAATCATTAAAAAATACTTAGAAGTCCCACAGTTTTTAAAACCAAAAGAAAAAATATTGATCGATATATAACCTTTTATATTCTTCTCTATTTACTTTCTAAAGTCCAGGTTTCCAGGGAGTTATTCTCATCCCAATGAAAACCACCCTCTACAGTAGTGAAAACGTCCACACTGAAAAGCAGCCATTTTGGAAAAAGGCCTTACGCTTGAAATCAAATTAGGACCACTTTTTCAGGGCCTAGTGTGTCCAAAATACTCACAGTTGGAAGCCAAGGACCCCAAGGTTATGATAGTGGGCCATTTTTACACAATCCATCAAATGAATGGGCCTCAAATCTTTGTTTTCAGAAAATTTGAGGGCATACACTTTATGATAAATAGCTCGGCGCATGAATTCCTCACTATTTAGTGGGTGCACCCTATAAAGAGATGATTTTTTCAATTTGACTTGGGAACACACTAAGGACATCCAGTATATTGCAGAGGTCATGTTTCTGAAAAAAAATTTGAAAATATTAAAACACAGCAAAATTACAGCTTTAAACATAATTGGTTCGTCTATGATGTTTCTGTGCAGTTTGCAATGGATAACCATGCATTGTGTATGCATTATTGTATTTCTTGGTGCAATGTTTTTCTTTAAAAAATTCTTTAAATAACAATTAGTTTCCTCCTTGAATATTTAAACAATATCTGAGATATTATCTAAAGGCAATTTCAGAAAGTTTTACAAAATTAACCTTATTAGGGGCGGATCCAGGTTGACAGAAAATGGGCCTCATACACAATGAATCATACGCTGAGGGGCAAATCACGAGCCTTTCTTCACATGATGTGCTGAGAAGAAAATGTAAAATGTAAATTGTTTCATGGTAAACAGACCACAAAGAGAAAGAAACATCCCCAACCCTGCATACATCCCCCATGTATATACAGGTCCTTGCAAAGAGAGTTGATAGGTGATGGAGAGGGGGCAGGGAATGGTACAATCAGTTGTACACAATTTCAAAACCTTCATTATTAATGCATGCATTCCTGAACCAGTACTATTTTAGAAACAACTACTTGTAATAGTTTTGTGAATTTTACTAATGCAACACACATGTAACACTAATTAAAGACAACAAATAACAACCAACTTCCAATGATAATGCACAATTTCAATAGCCGAAAAGAGCACATGCAGACTATGGTATTAATTTCACAATTCCACATACCTTTTGTTGTAACAGTACTGTATTCATCCAATAAAGACCTGAAATACAAGGATATTGAATGGGAAAATTTAATGTGTAAAGATTTTTCATTTATTATCAGCCTTACTGATACTGTAAACAAAAGCACACGTTTAAATCCCACCATCAAAACAAACCATGGACGACGCCATTTTGAATCTATAGGGTGCACCCCACTAAATAAACTCTCATAGTAAACAGTGCTAAATACAAAATATTCAAAAATCATTAAAAATACTTAGAAGTCCCACAGTTTTTAAAACCAAAAGAAAAATATTGATCGATATATAACCTTTATATTCTTCTCTATTTACTTTCTAAAGTCCAGGTTTCCAGGGAGTTATTCTCATCCCAATGAAAACCACCCTCTACAGTAGTGAAAACGTCCACACTGAAAAGCAGCCATTTTGGAAAAAGGCCTTACGCTTGAAATCAAATTAGGACCACTTTTTCAGGGCCTAGTGTGTCCAAAATACTCACAGTTGGAAGCCAAGGACCCCCAGGTTATGATAGTGGGCCATTTTTACACAATCCATCAAATGAATGGGCCTCAAATCTTTGTTTTTCAGAAACACTTTATGAAATAGCTCGGCGCATGAATTCCTCACTATTTAGTGGGTGCACCCTATAAAGAGATGATTTTTCAATTTGACTTGGGAACACACTAAGGACATCCAGTATATTGCAGAGGTCATGTTTCTGAAAAAAAAATTGAAAATATTACTCCACTGCAAAATGTCAGCTTTAAACATATTTGTTCGTCTATGATGTTTCTGTGCAGTTTGCAATGGATAACCATGCATTGTGTATGCATTATTGTATTTCTTGGGTGCAATGTTTTTCTTTAAAAATTTCTTTAAATAACAATTAGTTTCCTCCTTGAATATTTAAACAATATCTGAGATATTATCTAAAGGCAATTTCAGAAAGTTTTACAAAATTAACCTTATTAGGGGCGGATCCAGGTTGACAGAAAATGGGGCCTCATACACAATGAATCATACGCTGAGGGGCAAATCACGAGCCTTTCTTCACATGATGTGCTGAGAAGAAAATGTAAATGTAAATTGTTTCATGGTAAACAGACCACAAAGAGAAAGAAACATCCCCAACCCTGCATACATCCCCATGTATATACAGGTCCTTGCAAAGAGAGTTGATAGGTGATGGAGAGGGGGCAGGGAATGGTACAATCAGTTGTACACAATTTCAAAACCTTCATTATTAATGCATGCATTCCTGAACCAGTACTATTTTAGAAACAACTACTTGTAATAGTTTTGTGAATTTTACTAATGCAACACACATGTAACACTAATTAAAGACAACAAATAACAACCAACTTCCAATGATAATGCACAATTTCAATAGCCGAAAAGAGAGCACATGCAGACTATGGTATTAATTTCACAATTCACATACCTTTTTGTTGTAACAGTACTGTATTCATCCAATAAAGACCTGAAATACAAGGATATTGAATGGGAAAATTTAATGTGTAAAGATTTTTCATTTATTATCAGCCTTACTGATACTGTAAACAAAAGCACACGTTTAAATCCCACCATCAAAACAAACCATGGACGACGCCATTTTGAATCTATAGGGTGCACCCACTAAATAAACTCCCATAGTAAACAGTACTAAATACAAAATATTCAAAAATCATTAAACAAATACTTAGAAGTCCCACAGTTTTTAAAACCAAAAGAAAAAATATTGATAGATATATAACCTTTATATTCTTCTCTATTTACTTTCTAAAGTCCAGGTTTCCAGGAGTTATTCTCATCCCAATGAAAACCACCCTCTACAGTAGTGAAAACGTCCACACTGAAAAGCAGCCATTTTGGAAAAGGCCTTACGCTTGAAATCAAATTAGGACCACTTTTCAGGGCCTAGTGTGTCCAAAATACTCACAGTTGGAAGCCAAGGACCCCCAGGTTATGATAGTGGGCCATTTTACACAATCCATCAAATGAATGGGCCTCAAATCTTTGTTTTTCAGAAAATTTGAGGGCATACACTTTATGATAAATAGCTCGGCGCATGAATTCCTCACTATTTAGTGGGTGCACCCTATAAAGAGATGATTTTTTCAATTTGACTTGGGAACACACTAAGGACATCCAGTATATTGCAGAGGTCATGTTTCTTAAAAAATTGAAAATATTACTCCACTGCAAAATGTCAGCTTTAAAACATATTTGGTCTCGTCTATGATGTTTCTGTGCAGTTTGCAATGGATAACCATGCATTGTGTATGCATTATTGTATTTCTTGGGTGCAATGTTTTCTTTAAAAATTTCTTTAAATAACAATTAGTTTCCTCCTTGAATATTTAAACAATATCTGAGATATTATCTAAAGGCAATTTCAGAAAGTTTTACAAAATTAACCTTATTAGGGGCGGATCCAGGTTGACAGAAAATGGGGCCTCATACACAATGAATCATACGCTGAGGGGGCAAATCACGAGCCTTTCTTCACATGATGTGCTGAGAAGAAAATGTAAAATGTAAATTGTTTCATGGTAAACAGACCACAAAGAGAAAGAAACATCCCCAACCCTGCATACATCCCCCATGTATATACAGGTCCTTGCAAAGAGAGTTGATAGGTGATGGAGAGGGGGCAGGGAATGGTACAATCAGTTGTACACAATTTCAAAACCTTCATTATTAATGCATGCATTCCTGAACCAGTACTATTTTAGAAACAACTACTTGTAATAGTTTTGTGAATTTTACTAATGCAACACACATGTAACACTAATTAAAGACAACAAATAACAACCAACTTCCAATGATAATGCACAATTTCAATAGCCGAAAAAGAGCACATGCAGACTATGGTATTAATTTCACAATTCCACATACCTTTTTGTTGTAACAGTACTATATTCATCCAATAAAGACCTGAAATACAAGGATATTGAATGGGAAAATTTAATGTGTAAAGATTTTTCATTTATTATCAGCCTTACTGATACTGTAAACAAAAGCACACGTTTAAATCCCACCATCAAAAAAAACCATGGACGACGCCATTTTGAATCTATAGGGTGCACCCCACTAAATAAACTCCCATAGTAAACAGTGCTAAATACAAAATATTCAAAAATCATTAAAAAATACTTAGAAGTCCCACAGTTTTTAAAACCAAAAGAAAAAATATTGATCGATATATAACCTTTTATATTCTTCTCTATTTACTTTCTAAAGTCCAGGTTTCCAGGGAGTTATTCTCATCCCAATGAAAACCACCCTCTACAGTAGTGAAAACGTCCACACTGAAAAGCAGCCATTTTGGAAAAAGGCCTTACGCTTGAAATCAAATTAGGACCACTTTTTCAGGGCCTAGTGTGTCCAAAATACTCACAGTTGGCCAAGGACCCCCAGGTTATGATAGTGGGCCATTTTACACAATCCATCAAATGAATGGGCCTCAAATCTTTGTTTTTCAGAAAATTTGAGGGCATACACTTTATGATAAATAGCTCGGCGCATGAATTCCTCACTATTTAGTGGGGTGCACCCCTAGGCGCGCGACGATAGAAAACTCCAAGCTGCAGTCGACCATGGCGCTCTGCAGTGTAACTCATGGAGCCATTCCCTCTCCGTTGATGGTAGGTTTTTTTTGCGTGTCGAAATTCCCTTCGCGCGCATGCGTGCTGAATGGGTTCATAGTCTTGACACAAGGGCGAAATGCGTACAAAACCCGTCGCTGCGGTGTAAAAAAAAAAAAACGCAAACCGGCATTTATGCCATATTACAGCTCATTTGTTCCAGACGCAGACGCCATCAAACAGGGGATACATTGGGCAGCTGGATTGATCATGAGTTGTTGTATTACGTGCATGATCTGATCCTATAACGTCCAAAATTAACATTTCTAATAGTGATAACTCTATTAATAAATTAAAAATAGATATCTCTATTAATGAAACAGAGATATCTAAATTTTTAATAGACATTTCTATTAATATTAGAGATATCTCTATGATACTTCGTTGTGTAATGTTCTGTCATTATGCTGCTGTATTTTTTATTTCGTTATTCTTGCGTTAATGTTGACATTTGGTTAAACCTTCGTTTGATGCATTTGAAGTAAACTATATAAGGCCAGTGATTTAGTTTTATCGTATTGATATTGTACTAGCAGATATCACGCGAACGTTGAATGAACGTTTATATTCGGTTAGTACGGTTGATTGAGGGGCCGGTTTAGGTTCATTCAGTAACGTTAAATAAACGTTTGTTTTAGGTTAGTAGGGTTTATATTGAATTTTAGTTCATTAAATAACGTTGAAGTAATGTTTGCACAAGGTTAGCACAGTTGGTCCGTTTTCGGTTAATTAAATAACGTTGAATCAACAGAACGTTTACAAAATGTTTACTATAGGCCTACTTTCATGTATTTCTTCATAAAAATCTTCATGAAATTCTTCGTCATTATATTTATTTATTTATTTATTTATTTATTTATTTTTTGGTTGGGGGTAGATATTTTTGAAATACCAATGCTATACCTTACCTTTAATACCTGACTTGTTAGAGTTTTGTAGAAGGGCAAAGATAATTTCTAAATCTGTATGGTGTATTAATGGTTGACGTAAACGACACCATGGATACTAATCTTGCCTTGATGGTTAGTGGTACCTCCATATAATATGCATGGCGTAATCTTCTCCTCTTGACTCGGAACCCCATCAGAAACAGAGCATCAGTAATATTCGGTTAGAAAACATATTAAATCAATACCATTGGCGGATCATTTAATAAATTATCGAGACAACCTTGGCCGTGAAAATGGACAAGGACTACACTTAAAGTTTATAGAATCCTATTGCTTCATCACAATGGATTCAAAACAACCAGAGAAATTTGTTGATATGTTGATGTGACAACGAGTTCAAAACATCAAATTAGAAAGGCTTAATATTCTGACCCTTGGGAACACGTGGTCATGACAACGGCAGACCAAGCTGTGTCTGTATGTCGTTACCACGTTCACGATTTGTCAGTATCGTTACAAGCTTTCTGGTAGAAAGACCTCCATTTAGAAGTACATGTCAGTCCTATTGTTATTGTTATTGTTATTGTTATTGTTATTGTTATTATCAACATGTTTCTTTAAACCTGCCACTATTTTTCCGGCATTAATTGGCTTTATGTTACATTTCTTAGCCAGTTCTTGGGGAGATATAAGTCTGCCTTTGTTGGCAACATGTTCCAGCAATAACATTGCATGAGGTTTTAATATTTTTGTATCAAGTTTTTTTTTTGTATTAGTTATAATTGTATTGTTCCACAAAGGTATTTGGAGAGCTTCATTAAAACAAGTCACATTTAGTTTTATAACACCCTGGCTTTTTGAAAAGCTTTCACAAGGTCTCTATAAAAAATGGGTAATTTAGGTCCAATTAAATTGAGGTTGTTAAAAACAAACCACCCAGGTGTTTGGTCATTGTTTGTTTGCTTGATCCAAAAGTCAGAGATACTTCCATTTTCCGTGTCTGGTACAGTATTTCTGAAGCCATTTTAACAACAAAGCATCTAATTTACAAGTTATGTTAATTAGACCGGTTCCAACTAATTCTGGCGGTCCTCTGATAGTATCTCTTTTAATTTTATCAGGTTTGGAGGACCAATAGAAATTGAAAATACTTCTATCTATTTCTTCTTTCAAGTACTGCGAACAAGGAATAACTGAACCATAATAAGCTAAACTACTACCAATAAGACTGTTAACAACCACCGCTTTCCCTTTCATAGTCAGTGACCTTTCTTTCCATCTATTAAGGACATTTTTTATTTTGTTGACTCTTTCCAGCCATATGTCTTCAGGTTTAATACCATTTCCGAAATAAATACCAAGGATCTTAATCTTTGGTTGTTCCAATTGAAATTCCCCGGATTATCTTTCCTGTTTTTCCACGCACCGAGCCACAAGCCTTGGGTTTTTTGCTCATTTATTTTAGAACCCGACCCTTCGCCGTAGGTATGACAAATATTTTGTAATGAAATAAACTCACTGTTATCGGTAATAAAAATACTGGTATCATCAGCATGCTGGACAATTTGATATTTAACTTTTGGCCTGGTAGACCAACTCCTTTAACTCCATTTTTACCTCGGATAAGATTGGCTAAACCTTCTACACATATGGCATATAAAAGAGGGATAGTGGGCACCCCTGTCTTATGCCTCTTGTTGCTTGAAAATGCTCAGGTGAAAAATTATTTACGTTAATAGTAACTGTTGGATTTTTGTAAAATATTTCAATCCACCGCCTCAAAACACAGGGTATTCCCATTTTTTCATCATGGCGAACATATATTTCCACTCGATACGATCAAGAGCTTTTTCTTGATCAACGCTTATAATAGCAGCTTCCTTGTTATAAAAATTCACATAATCGATAACATCTCTAACAACCATTAAATTATCTTGAATATCTCTACCTTGAACCCCGCAAGTTTGATCTTCAGCAATTAATTCAGGCAAGATGATTCTGAGGCGTTTAGTAATAAGTTTTGAAATAATCTTGTAGTCAACGTTGAGGAGACTGATCGGTCTCCAATTCTTAAGTTCGCTTCTTTCCCCTTTGTTTTGATAAATTAACCTAATTAATGCTCTGTTCATAGAGTCTGGTAACTTTCCTTTTTCGTAACAGTAATTAACCAAATCAAGAAATTCACTCTTAATAAGATGCCAAATATTTAAGTAAAATTCGACCGTAAGGCCATCTAATCCCAGCGCTTTATTTTTTGCCATATCTTTAAGCGCCAAGTAAAGTTCTTCTTTAGTGATTGTTTTCTCCATGTTTTGTACAGATTCTTCTTCAAATTCATATTTGAGACCAAATTTTGAATTTTCTGCAGATAAAAATTATGAATTTTTTGGGTAGAAAATAAGTCTTTATAAAAAATTCTAACAGCATCCACCATTTCTGAGGGTTTATTAATTATATGATCTGTTGTGTTTTTCAATTCCCCTATAAGGTTGTTGTTTTTTTGCTGTTTTTCAGTAGAAAGAAAGTATTTGCTGGGTTTCTCCATATCACACTTATGTTTAACGTGGACCCTGAGTTTGGCTCTTTCCCAGTTAGCAGTCTCATAAAGTTTAATTTTTTGTTCTATATCTCTAATTTTAAATGAAATATCTTCGGAATTATTGCAAATATGGTTTTGGTATTCTTTTTTTAAGGTGTCTTCCTCTTTTCTTTCTTTAGATCGTTTTTCTCCATCATACTCTTTAAGAATTTCTTTCAACCTGTTTTTACCCAAATCCCACCAAATAAGCGGGCATTCGTAAAAAACTTTCTGGGTTTTCCAAAAATTCCAGAACAACTCTAACCTCAAATTACATTGGCTGTCTTTAAGTATTTCATTGTTACAAAACCACCTTCCTTTACCGGTAGGAACAGTTTGATTTTCTAACCCGAGTATAAGAGTACTGTGATCCGAAAGCCCAGATGAATCAATGCTAATTTCTTTTAAATTAGTTCTTAGCGTTTTGGACGTGAGAATATAATCGATTCTACTAGGTTTCTTGATCCCTTTGTGATAAAATGTAAAACCGGGCTCATTTCGTAATGCGGCCCACGTGTCACTGAGGTTATTTTCCTGACTAAAATTTAACAGGGAGGTTTTGCTTTGATCATAAATTCCATTAGCATTGATATCACAGTTCAGGTCACCAGAAACAATATAGTTACAGTCAGTAATAATGTTTTTAAAAGACTTGCCAAATTCCACAAAGAAACGTTTGCGTAACGTAGCGTTATTTGGCGCATACATAGATATGATACTAATCACCTCTCCACCCATTCCTATGTCGCCTTTGACCCATCTGCCATTAGAATCATGTGTAATATTAGTGAGATTTAGACCACTCTTCTCAGAAGTGAGAATAGCAACCCCACAACTGTTGTTTTTTCCATGGCTGAAAGCGATCTGCCCACACCACTGCTTGCGCCACTCCGCTTCATCCTTAACCATACTATGAGTCTCTTGGAGAAAAACAATGGCCGCTTTTTTTCTTAAAAGGTATTCAAAAACAATGTCCCTCTTTTGTGGGTTCCTAAGTCCATTAACATTTAGTGTAGCTATTGTGTATACCATTTGAAAAAGAATGACAAATCTAAACATCGGTTTATAATAAAAAAGACACCTCACCATTAATAGTGTTGAAGTCTTGAATTTTTACTTCTGTTTTGCTTTATCTTTCGTATCTTGACGTGTTGGGCCAATCTGATATGGTCCTTTTCTGTATTGTGCGATTGCTCCACCACCGCGTTTCTTCCTGAATCGTTGGACTCTTTTCTGACATATGGCACCAGTTCTTCTTGACTTGGGTGTTGTTCATATACATTATGTTCTCCTCGAATCTGGGTCTCTTGTTCCATATATTCCGTTTCTTCTCTGTTTGTCATTGTCTCTGTTGTTTGCCTGTCTTCTGACAAATTCTTTTTAACAGCTTCAGCCCATCCAATCTTCTTCTTGAGCATTTTTCTAGCCATCATGTCTGGTAGAGCTTGACCTTTGCTTTGGGTATTAAGTTCTTGTTCAGTTTCTTGCGTGTTGTCTCGTTGATCGTCGGCTGATTTTTGGCTGGCCTTGTCGGTATTCGAATTCTCTGCTCGTTTTTGTTTGAGGACTGTTTTTGTTGTTGTTGGTTTCTCTCTGCCGCTTCTTCTCTTTCAGGTCTTTGGCCACTGCCTCATCCCAGAAACCGTTCTCCTTCTTTTTTTCGGGAATCGCGTTTCGCGTTGCCTTGTCTTTTTGGGTGTTTTGGGTTTTATTTGGCTCTTTTGTTCTTTTCTTCCGTGGTGCCTTTGTCCTTCCTTTTCTGCGTTTTCGTTTTGGCTTCTTTTCGCTTGTGGGGTTGGCGTAGTTTCTTCCGTTCGATTTTTTAATCTCTGTGATGATAATTTCTGTTTCTTCCCATTCTTCCTCAAGGGTTGTTGATTTGTTGTCAAAATCTTTCTCCATCTTCTCCTTCCTCTTCTCTTTCCTCTTCTCCTTCCTCTTCTCCTTCCTCTTCTCCTTCCTCTTTCTCCTTCCTCTTCTCCTTCTTTCTCCTTCCTCTTCCTCTTCCTCTTCCTCTTCCTCTTCCTCTTCCTCCTCCTCCTCTTCTTCCTCTTCCTCTCCATCCTCTTCCATTTCCCCTTCTTCAGCGCTGTTTTCTTTAAACTGTCTTTCCCTTTCGTCGTCACTGTCTCTTGTATGTTCTAACACTTTGTCTACCGGGGGCATGTTCTTCAGATGCTCCAGTTTGTCATGGGAGTCTGATCGGTGTTCTCTAGAGCCACAGATAAAGCAACGACCCCGCCGGTCTGATCTCTGGCCATGTGCCCTGGTTGTTGGCAGATTTTGCATGTTCTTTCTTGTCCCCGATGTCGTACCGGTAAGTTGAAACTTCCAACCCTGATAAAGCTCGGGATTGGTTTCTTGATGTGTTTGAGAAGCAAGCTCCGGATTCCATTTTCTATGTTGTTGTCGAAAGAGTGATACTGCCTTCGGATATTGACCACTGTGCCATACTGCATTAAGGCATTCATGACTATGTTGTCACTCATCTCGTATGGAGCCTTCACGTACACTACAACTGAGTTGATCAATTCAACTCTTTCGCATTCTATTAACATTCCATTCAAATGAAGTCCTTTTGTTGCGATCAATTCACAGTAATGTTCGCCACTGAATGTAACATTGTACCAGTTGTTGTCCAGTTCAGCGATGCATTTAACTGCATTGTCCGTATTCAAATCCTTAGTGGCGGCGTCATATACTTGTTTGGCTGTTGGTCTATTGTGCTTGATTGTGAATCTCACTGTGTTTGGTCTCTTCAGGGTGTTAGAAAACATGGCGACACCTTAAGATGGCGTCGTCGGGCTGTTGCCAGCCCTGACGAAAAAACAATTCCTCAAAGGTCTTCAGTCAGAACAATAATTTGTCTACAAAACTCGGTTGAAAGATTCCTCTTCTTTGGTGGTAAAACCTATTACTCACCGATATAAAAAAGCTGTTGTTAAGACGCTGAAAAGGTGATTTTGCAGGAGCAAAGTTGACACACGTCTTGCGCCTTCGAACGCTATTATTATTATTATTATTATTATTATTATTATTATTATTATTATTATTATTATTATTATTATTATTATTATTATTATTATTATTATTATTATTATTATTATTATTATTATTATTATTATTATTATTATTATTATTATTATTATTATTATTATTATTATTATTATTATTATTATTATTATTATTATTATTATTATTATTATTATTATTATTATTATTATTATTATTATTATTATTATTATTATTATTATTATTATTATTATTATTATTATTATTATTATTATTATTATTATTATTATTATTATTATTATTATTATTATTATTATTATTATTATTATTATTATTATTATTATTATTATTATTATTATTATTATTATTATTATTATTATTATTATTATTATTATTATTATTATTATTATTATTATTATTATTATTATTATTATTATTATTATTATTATTATTATTATTATTATTATTATTATTATTATTATTATTATTATTATTATTATTATTATTATTATTATTATTATTATTATTATTATTATTATTATTATTATTATTATTATTATTATTATTATTATTATTATTATTATTATTATTATTATTATTATTATTATTATTATTATTATTATTATTATTATTATTATTATTATTATTATTATTATTATTATTATTATTATTATTATTATTATTATTATTATTATTATTATTATTTTTATTATTTTTACTCAACGATAGCTACTGAGACAGAAATATTTCAGGGGATGACTGATACCATCATCAACTTTATACAAAGTAAATTTCACGTAAATCTGTAATAATTTACAATTTTCAAGATCACTAACAGTAAAAAGAGAGAATACAAATTTATATGTTTAAGTCATTTAAAATGAGTCTCGGGCCATAAAAATGTAATCCAGTTTAAGATCAGAGCACGGCTTCAAAATGGGCGAAGCGACGCAGCATTGTTTTGAATTTGTTCGAGTTTTTAGATGTTCGGGCACGTAGCCGCCCGAACGCCTATTGAAATTGTTCGAATTATTATTATTTATTATTAAATTCAAAGAACCTTGAAACTTGACACAAACTTAGACCGTATCATGTAGTTATCTGTAATGTTGTGATGTCATGATGACCTCGCCAGATATCGAATTACACTAAATGAAAGTTTAATATTTCCGAAAATCATACTTCATGAACCACAAAATATATACTCATAATCGTACATTGTCAATACCCCCAATTTGACCTCTACGCCATTCCATTTGGATGCTATTGTGGTTTTTACATTTCAATTGTTTTAGCCCATTAAACCGGAATGGATGGAATTTTTTATGAAGTTTGGGTACATTTACATATCGGGACAAATGTTTGTGCAAAATTACAAGTCTGTAAATCATTTTGTTTGGGAGTTATAGGGCTTTTTAATGTTTCCATTGCTTTAGCCCATAATAGCGGAACCGGTCACGCTTCAATTTTTATTTTATTTATTTTTTTATTTTTTTATTTTTTTTATGACTTTTATCATCATATCGGGACCAATGTTTTTGCTCCATAATGCAAGTCTGTAAATTGTTTTGTTTGGGAGTTATTTGGAATTGAATTTTTCTATTGTTATAGTCCATTAATTAAACTAGAACCGATGGATTTTTTTATTAATTTTAAGTACATCTACATATAATAATAAATGTTTGTACCAAGTTAAGTCTGAACATTATTTTGTTAAGAAGTTATGAGGCTTTTAATTTCCATTGTTTTAGCCCATAATAGCGGAACTGATTAAGTTTGTATAGAATTTATGATTTTAGATATCTTTAGATATCGGGACAAATATTTATGTAAAATTACAAATCTCCATTTGGGATTTACTGTGATTTTTACATATACATTGTTTTAGCCCATTGAACTGGAACCGGTTTAACCGGTTTGATTTTTTTAAATGAATTTAGGTAATCTACATAATAAAATGTTTGTACCAAGTTAGAAGTCTGTACATTGTTTCGTGCAGGAGTTATTGGCCTGTCAACTTTCCATTGTTTTAGCACATAGAGCCGGAACTGATTATGTTTTTTAATGATTTTTAAGGTTTTGGAGACATCTACATATTAACACCAATGTTTGTGCCAATTTTCATCGCTTTACATCATTTCCCCCTGGTCACTGGGGAGTATACAGCCCATTATGTGCAACCATTTTTGGCGCTACAGGGCTAATCAAACACAGTTACCACCTCTACCCTCACAGGTACCCATTTATACTCCTGGGTGAAGAGAAACAATTACAGTAAAGTGCCTTGCTCAAGGACAAAAGTGCCACGGTTGCGGGCAGGATTCGATCCCACATTCTGACGACACAGCCATCAGAACACAGTCAAATGCACCTAACCGCTCGTCTCACGTGATCCGAGGCTTGACGCGATTGTAGGCCATACCATTAGAGTGACAGGGCCAAAACAAATCGAAATGGTTGAATGTTTTAATTTTCATACCTTTTATCATAATTTAATTAACCATTAATAATCACAATGAAAAACACGACTCTCACATTTTTCAAAATATTTTGTAAAACTGAAAATTTTAATGTAATTTTTTTTCACAAAAACGGATATTTTTCCACTTTCATAAGGACTCCATTTATTGGAAAATTAGTGCATCACAAAACTAAATTTGACCTTAGAGCCCCTTTTTAATGTAACCACACGAGCAGATGTGTTCTGTATACATCGAAGGAGGGCAAGTTGTTCTTGTGGGAGGCCAAACATGTCTAGTCGGGATGTTACAAAATAATGTATAATTTGTACTGTTGAATTTTGGGTGAGATATGTACGGATTATACCTATGTCATGAATGTGAAATGAAGCTGAACGAACAATATTTGATATGTGACTTTTTAAAGAGACAGTGAAGAGTCGTCAATAACACCACGATTTACAAGGGCAGCAATTTTTCTGTATAGCAGCGGGTTCCGCGATATATAGGTGAAATTATTGCGTGATAACAACTGATTTAATTGGGTTCCGCGATATAGGTGAAATTATTGCGTGATAACAACTGATTTAATTTTGCCCTACACCGACGTATGTATAGCACTGTATACCCAGTGCTTTCCAAGTGTCAGTGAAAAAACTTCACAGGCGACTCGGGCAGGATTCGAACCCACGACCTCCTAGTGCAGACGTCTTAACCTCTCGACAGTTAAATACGACATCTTATAATGGTGTATTTTATGTTCTTTCTCATAAATACTTGTTGGATAATGCCTCAGAGCTTAAATTTGTTTGATGCAGAACATATAGGCCTATATTTATATAAGTAGGATGACAAACATGTGCATATGTATTCCCAGTTTTTAAGGTAATCTTTTTTTATTGTGAAGATTTATAATGAAGTTCAAAGTCAAGCCAACACATCCTCCCCTCTCCATGCCCCTTTTCTCACCCATCTCCATGACCCTTTTCTCGTCCGTCTTCATTCCTCCGTACTCACCCCTACCCGCCTTTCAATTCTCCTTTGACTATTTCTTGTTATGCAAAATAACATCTAACAACTTTGCAAACCTTAATAGTTAATGTCCCTCCCTTTTCGCCTATAAGATCCAGTTGCTTAAACTATGAACAACCAATTATCCTAAATATTTAAGTTTATTTGTTTCTGTAGCCTTTCAACATACATGAAAGGTTTAAAAAAAAATTCTCACACGTTCTCTAAACGTTCCCAACCCTAACATTGCCTATGATGATTTATACTAGAAATATGAACAGCTAGTTATCTTAATTAATATTAAAGTTTGTGAGTTTATGTAGCTTTGATTCACTGTACAGTTAATGTTTAGGCCTGTATTGATAAATATCGACTAAATTAAAAATCATCGCTATATCTCACACTACACTAATTTTTTCTTCGTCGTTAAGAATAAAAACATGAATAGCTAGTTATCCTTATCTTAGTTATCCTTAAAGGATTTGTGAGTTTAATTCACTATACTAGCATATTTATATTGATAAATATATCGATAATTAAACATCATCGATTTTTCAAATTGCTCAATGATGACAAGGTGCCATCACGCAGAATCTTATTCAGCATGTTATTCTGGTATAGAAACTGTAAACATATATTGTATATCCCTCATCAAAACATGGTTCACCCCAACTTCTGCCGGACTATCTTTATTATGACGAAGAATTCCATTAAGACCAGATATATTTCAGTTTTTATGGATATTAAAAAGGAAATGATTAGTTGTAAAATCACTTTTTACAGAAGTTCATGACAAGGTTTTAACCTTCCGTTAGGCAATACCTAAAATGGGGTTGGTTCAGTAGAGAAAACTCATCAGGGGCATCCTTCATTTTCAGGGGCCACTTGCGGCACCTGTTCGCATGACAATAAATAAAGTTTCTCTTCCTTACTTCCACGGTTTCTAGACAACTATTGATTTGTGTTAAGTTTCTTAAAACATTTTTAAAAAGTATGTTCAAACCTAGCGTGCGGCCTGCGCCCAATTTCATGGCGCTGCTTACCACAGAATTCTGCGCTTACGGCGCCATAAAAAGCGTGTGATTCTATGCGCCGTAAGTGCAGAATTCCGCAGTGAGCAGTGCCATGAGATTGGGCACTGGTCTTAATGTGCGGCCTGGTCAGATTGACGAAGATTGTTTTGCATCACGGTGACTCATGTTTTTTGAAAGTGTTTCTTGTAAACCAAAAGGTGAATTTACCCATTTCTATTTGGCTTTAGTCAACAAAATTTATCAATTGTGATATGTTTTGAAAACTAAATTGATATGGGCATTTATGACCTCCTATTGTTCCCCACTTTGAAAACAATAACCGCCAAACGATTTACACCATAAACTACACTGCATGTTACGGCAATGGACGATGTAAAACAAATTCAAATATAACGTTAGAAAGCTGCAAATATCAATTGGGTCAGACGGACATAATTTGTTTACATTTTGATATTTAAAAGATCTGGCCCTGATTATCATACAAAGGGGAAAACATTTAGGGGTAGAACGGTACCATTTGTCAAAATCGGTATGTTATGAAGTGGTATTTTAGGCCTTGACAACTAAGGGTAAATTATTATTACATGCGGCCCGCCATGCATATTTATAATTTCAATTCGGCCCTCGGTTAAAAAAGGTTGGCCACCCAATATATATGGATCAAGATATATGTTTAAAATGAAAGTTTCAGCTTATATTTTCACTGTGTCGTCAACAAGTAAATTGTGCTCAGATTGTTCGTATTCATTCTAACGTGGAATTTCTGTCTTCGCATGACAGAAATAACATTTTGAATTTTTTTCTTTTCAGAAATGGTTCAAGGGATTTTATATATTATCAAACGTTGATCGTTACTTAGAAGTGGGGGACATGCAAGTAGTGGCGGATTCAGGACTTGGCAAAACACGGGGTGCACAAACTTAGACATATTTGGGGCAATTTGCGAGTTGTTAAATAGATTTTGTTGATTTTTTCAAAATAATATTTATTAAGGAAAAATACTTTAGAATAAAGGATTTCTGAATAGGTTTGTCATAACCATGGTTTCGCATTAATGATGTGTTTCAATGAATGTATGACGTAGCCAATCATATAGGCTTAAATTTTGATTTAAACCATGCTTCTGACAAAAATCGTTTGAGAAATAATAATGTATTTTTCAAGTAGGCCTTTTTGTTATTTCCTTACTTCAATGAAAAAAACAAAAATAAGCAAAATGTTTGAGAATACTGGGGCCATAATCAACAAGATGAAGATGATATCATTGTTTTTCGCTATTTTTGACAGTAATTTGCTTTTTCATCGGAACATTGTGTTCTTACATAAAGAAGAGAAACGAATACTTTAAATTAAAACATTTTACAATATAATATTTTTAAAATGATTTTACAATCACTTTTTCTCGAAATGAATTTACAGTGGGTTCCATCATAAATTCATGTTGGAACTTAATGATGTGTCGCCTGCGTTTGGGTCGATATGATGGTAAAGAGATTTAAATGTTCAATCGCTATTTTTCTGGGGTTAAAAAAATTATTATCTTTCATTTGAGAAATTGAATGAACAAATCCGTCAAGGATTAGTGCCAGTAAATTAAAAACACAATAAAGACGGGACCCAGTACAACAAGCTGGTAATTTGCATGTTGTAAGAGAGAACGTGAATGTTCATGTTTTGTTTGTACTAGCTATATGACTAGGAAACTAGACTCAATTCAACAGTACACCGTCGTGTTAAATATAAACACTGACACTTGAACGTAAAAGCTGCCATAATTTGGCAATTTATTAAGAAATTACGAAATCAAGTAACCAGATTAACCCTTTCAATCCCATTGTGCCAAATTGGCTCAAAGTTACATTCCAGTTGGATACCATGGAGTATTTTTGGCACACAAAAGTGCAGGTCCCTTGGTCCCCGCAGTGCCAAATGGCACTATGGCTATCTTGGTGGTAATCACTATGTCAACAGCGCCCTCTTTTGGCAGTGCGGTTACAAAAGGCACGCGCGCGTGGGTTTAAATAGTTACCACAACGCGTCCCTTCACGATCAGACATGGACGACGATGAGAGAACATATTTTGGAAGAAATCTTTGCTGATAGCGGGTCTGACATGTCCTCAGACGAATCTTCCCCACCTACGTCGGAAGACAGTGATGAGGACCATATCCCAACCTCATCATCTTCATCGGAAAAGCAGAATTTCCGGTCTGGATGGCGTGCAGCAAGTGCCCCGGACTATAAGCGTAAGCGACCGCCCGTGCAATTTACAGAACACACCGGTTGTACTCAAGATTACAGTAAGTTCTCACCCTCCAAATCTTGCAACTGTACATTTGTCAAGCAGTATGGGAATTGATGGTAGAAGAGACCAATCGTTATGCAGCCCAAACTTTGTCTGCAGACACAGCCAATCCGCCTAGTGCTTGGACTCCGACAAATGTTCCCGAAATGATGGCTTTCGTCGCATTACTTCTATCCATGGGTATCAACAAAAGACCCTGATACAGCATGCATTGGTCCACGTCCGAAGTCCTGCGAAGTCCCCTGTATTCGTCGACCATGGCTCGTAATAGATTCACGGCAATCCTTCGATTTTTGCACCTCGCCAACAACCAAGCTGAAGACAAATCCCCTGACAAACTTTTCAAAGTTCGCCCTCTACTGGACATTGTACTGCCATCCTTTCTTCGGATCTATAAGCCTGGAAGAAACCTCTCACCGGACGAGACTATGGTAAAATTCAATGGACGAATCGGCTTCAAACAGTACATGCCACGAAAGGCTGCCAAATGGGATTGAAATACTTTCTTTGAACGAGTCGGAAACCGGGTACACTTGTGCATGGAGCTTGTTCACGGGGTCTCAACCCATGTCGCCACCAAGTAAAACCACCATTGCTTATGCTGCAACGCACCATCCACCCAATCTTCCCGCACAAGGCAAAATAGTCTTGAATCTACTGAAAGGACTAGAACATAAGGGACATTGCATCTATATGGATAATTGGTTCAATAGTCCGGCTCTGGTATCCAAGTTGTCACAGCTAGGATTTGGAGCTTGTGGAACTGTGCGATACACCACACGAGGCATTCCAGATTTTGCAAACCCCCAAAAACACCACATGACAAGAGATGCTGATCCCCAGTTTTATCAAAAAGCAGGCCAACTATGCGTCGTATGGCAGGATACGAAGCGTGTCACCTCTCCTGACAAACTATGGTGATTGCAGTGTCACCACAAAACAGATTCGCAGCAGGAAGAGTTCGACTGGATATCGTGAGCAAAAAAACCATCCATAGTCAATGATTATAATAAATACATGGGAGGGTGTGATCTAGCAGGCCAATTATGCAAATATTATACGCACAATCACCGAACACTAAAATGGTGGAAAAGATTATTCGTCACCATGCTAGACATTTGTTTATTGAATGCTACTATCGTCTACAATAGCATCCCTACAAACAGTCGCTTGTCAGGTTTGGAATTCCGGTGAAGGTGATAGAGGGTCTCCTTTCCACCTGGAAGTATAACCCAGCACAGCATGCAAATCAACTCGCGAGTTCCAGGCCTTCAAGTCAACATCCACACTTTCCTGGACGCAGTCGCCAAGAAACGGAACTGTGTTGTATGCAGTACAAAGTTTAAGAGAAGACAAACTCGTATGATATGTAAACATTGTCATAAGCCAATGTGTAGTGCCATGCTTCGAGAAATTTCACAGCCAATGATTCAAGTTCATTCCCTTGCAATCTCTGCCCTCCTCTCCACCCCCTCTTCAATGTTGGACGCACTCGTATGATATGTAAACACTGCAAACCCAACTCGCCCTCCATTAACAGCCCCTGAATTTACCCATGTGTGAGTGGCCTGGACAACAGCCTTAGATGCAACATTAGTGAGGGGTGCTGCAAACGATCAGTGGTTAAATCTGGATGGCCCTGGGACTGTATGTACGCTTGATCAGTTTTAGTGACATATTTCCATGCACTGTAATAGTTGTGGTGAGCTAAATAATTACGAACCTTTAACCACCGCTGAGTTCTGTCAAGTTTCAACGACATGTGATGATGCAGCCCGCAATCGGTGTGAAATTCTTGAGAACACGCCCATTGAAGTACATGTACCCGTGCGATGCCACATGTTTCAAACGCAGTAACAACTTTATCGGCCAGACCTTTACGAGAAACGTCGGGAGAAGCTAACAGCTGTACAAAGTTTAAGAGAAGACAAACTCGTATGATATGTAAACATTGTAATAAGCCAATGTGTGTAGTGCCATATGCTTCGAGAAATTTCACAGCCAATGATTCAAGTTCATTCCCTTGCAATCTGCCCCCTCCCCCTCTTCAATGGTGGAAGCACCGCCAACACAACTCAACATTGAAGAGGGGAGGGGGAGGGGAGTTACGTGCACTGTAACTCCATCCAACTTGAAGTGATTTGACAGCTCTTATATGTGCACATATTAATTACTGATTTCATATATTGGCCATGATAATTGTACTATTTATCTGTTATTGTACACTTCTTTTAATGGACATTGAAAGAGGCAGTGTCACATGAGTCAATGCACAGGCAATCAGTTACAGGCAATCAGTTCCAGGCAATCTGCAAGACAATAAAATACTAACATTTATATATTCGCTTCTTTTTCATTGTAATGTTTTTACACTGTCAGAAAAATGTGCATCCCGAGCATTTTGTTAGCCTGCAGTACCATTAGTTGCCTCTAAGTTGCTTGTAAAAGTACTCTTCTGTGACCCTGCCCATACAGTATTTCATATCACCTGAAAGACTAATAACTGCCTTTCAACCCATTGTCATGCGAGGGCGCTAAACACACAAACTTAGTAAAAATACCTCTGGTAAACAAGAGAGTCATTTCACTGACAACAGTGTGGTAACCAATGCATTAGTGACAAATATCTGTTGGTATTGAAAGGGTTATGTAACAAAATGTTAAATGAAGCTTTTCACAATAATTGTGTGAAATTTTAAGGTGTTTGTTTCCCTTTAAAAATGAAATCAGCAAAGTCACTATTATTCTCCAATTTGAACAGATTATGTTTTGTTTCTTGCAGTCAACACAATGAATGAGATTACGTTCATTCTCGTCCTGTTGGCAATGGTCATCATAACATCCTTTGCTTCTGATGTTATTCGCGAGAGCTGTCCGTCAACGACGCGTGAGCAACAAATGCGTATGGGTGTCAATCATCAATTTCATCCAGGCCCCATACAAGATCACGTGCTCATAGGAAAGGTCTACCGCAACCAAACGGCTCGTGCATACGTAACGTGTGCAGTATTCTGTATACAAGAAGATGCTTGCAAGTCATTCAACTACTGCAAGGATAGCAAGCTCTGTCAGCTCAACTCTGCGGTGTATTCAGAGAATAAGACCGCATTGCAGCCATCCATCGGCTGTATCTACTTCGACGAGGAGGTTCATGAACAGCTTCATGAAGGTAAGAAGATACATGTATGTCATGCAGCTACAGACTGCATTACAGATATCTAGCGGCTGTTTTTACTTTGAATTTCATAAAGAGCTTCATGGAGGTGAAATGTTTTGGTTTTTATAAAATTGTGAAATGAAAAGAAACGTTTCGCAAACTCACTTTGTAGACGTTTTACCATTGAATCCTATATGCAATTATGTGCATCCAGGAATCTCAAGGGCATTTGAGGCTTTTTACAGGTCCTTTCAAAAGTATGTTTGATTTAATACTCGGGAGTTCGTCTCCACTTTTTCTATGATTTCTACATTGTTAATTTGTGTTAATGTTCTTAACATTTGTAATATCGTATAGCGTCGACACCATCTGGTCAAACACCACCCTCTGGTCAAACATCACCCTCTGGTCAAACATCACCCTCTGGTCAAACATCACCATCTGGTCAAACATCACCCTCTGGTCAAACATCACCATCTGGTTCACCATCACCCTGTCCAACAGACACTACGACGCACACCACGGACATGGGATCCCCCGTTGGAAGACCAAGTCCTATGACAGCACCGATACGACTTGAACTCACTGTTCATAGTGAAGGTATGGTGTATGTGCATTTTTCACCCAACGAGCTAAATGTAGAGGAAGGTCTGTACACAGTGGGTAAGAAATACCTTTATTATTTAACGGCAAACAATTTATCACAGTGTGTCATAAATGTATTCATTCACTTTGTGAAAGTCATGTACTTCCTGTCAAGAGCAAAGCAAAGAACTTAAAGTTATAGGTATAGCATTAGTAATCTAAAACAACAATATTTTCAAATTTGAATAAAACAATTTTTAAGGAGCTGTATTTTTATATTTTTTTGTTTAGAAAAACTGAAATAATCAATAAACCATTGTGACTTAAGGAAAGAATACTTTTTTCATAATTCCATTATATTAATTCCACATGAATGCATTGCTTCGATGTTATCGTGAAGAATACAAAATAATAAGCTAAATCTTTCACAGGTTGGTTGCAATCTTGATTCAAAGAAAGTAATTACTTTATAAGGTGAATGAAATTTTCATAATAAACAACAATGAAATCTTTTTACACGAAATTCGAAAGTAGCAAAACGACTCGGAGTCCGAGTACAAGTATTTCAAAATTACCCAATAACGATATGATTATAACTGAATGGGTCGTTGTCTGCTAGGGTACTCTCCAATGATATACTCAGGCGATCTCAATTCTGTGAACGTTATAGAACTATTACGATTACTTAGATACCATTGGGGAATACTCTGGATGACAACGACCCCTTCAATCGCATTATGTGTATGTTAACTATTTTATAATGATTATCAAAAATCATAATCAATTAATACAAAATTAAATTGTTTGCTCAAACGATCGAGTCCAAACACCTATAAAGTGTTTGTAGTTTATTTTATAGTGTTTATTTTCAAACAGAGCTGTTCTCTACGACTGCAGAAATGTGGAATTCGAATACGAATAATGAAATTCAGTGTTATCAGTAATCATAATAGAGATAAAAGAGTAATCAATTAATACAACATTTAATTTGTAGTTTCAAACTGGGTACTCTCGTTATTAAAATGTGACAATATCGTCACGATCAGAGTAGACTTTCAACAGGGCATGGAATCGGTGTCCTAGTTTAAGATGAACACTGTGACTGAAAAGTACCGGCTCATTTATGCAGCAGCAACGGTAACATATGACCTTCTTGTGTGAGGTATTATTTATTATCAGTCACTGAGTTACCGTAATCTATAACGAGCACTCCGATTCCGTGCCCTGTTGATCGTGACGATAGTGTACCTTTAATATTATTTATCAATGAGCACTTCATTGTCGTATCTCATGCGAAATCTGTACCATGTTCGCGCAATGACCCATATGTTTTCAACAACGTACACCAATGATTTTAGTTTATTATTGTACATTTATTTTCAAACAGAGCTGTATTCTGAGACTGCACAAATCTCGAAGTTGGATCAAGAAGTGGAACGAAGTGGCGTCAACTTCGTCGATGGTTCGCCCGTCGTGATAACCCTTGAGAGCGCCCGCATTGCAGTGGAACTGAAAGGGCAGCCGGAACCATTCCTGAGCTTGACCGATCCGTCTCTATCTGATGCGAGCAGCAGCAGCTGGTACATCAGTCTGACAAGTGAAGGACATGCCGAGTGGATGCTCTATGAGCAGTGTGGCCTGCTTTCAAAGAAGTAAAACAACACTCTAACATCTGAAGTGTTGAATCAACCTCATCAGAGATCGATCATTAACCATTCTGTATGAAGTTAAATTTCAAAGAAAGTGTTGAATTAACATGTATTGTAGTTAAATCTAACTAAATAAATGTTAATTCAACACTTTAAAAAAAGTTAAATCCAACTTTATAAAGAGTTATCACTGACCAAATTCATTAAGGATGGATTCAACATTTTCATTTGTAAGAGTGAATAATATAAATAAATATTATATTATTATTTAACATTGAAAATACAGTACAAACTGAGAATGTTGAGTCGGTGAAGATATCTCGTACTTGTGCGAGCTTATCGAAGTCGATGATTTGGATGACGTTTGTATGCAAGCCAATTCTTGTATGCAAGCCAATCTGTATGCAAGCCAATTCTTGTACGCAAGCCAATTCTTGTACGTAAGCCAATTCTTGTACGCAAGCCAATTCTTTTGTACGCAAACCAATTTTGTATGCAAGCCAATTTTGTGTGCAAGCCAATTCTTGTGTGCAAGCCAATTTCGTATTTGTGTGAGCTTATTGAAGTCGATGATTTGGATGACGTTTGTATGCAAGCCAATTCTTGCGTTGGGATATTGAATAATTTATTGGATTTTTGCCCTTCACCGACATATCTATAAAACACTGAATACTCAGTAGTTTTGAGTGCCTGCAGAAATAATGTTCCACAAACGACCTGAGCGGGATTCGAACTCCCGACCACCGTGTATTAACCTCCCGACCACCGAGCTTGCCCAATGACGGCAGGCCGGCCATAGTCCTGTATAGCAGCGGGTAACGCTAGTTAATTGATAGACACAATATCGGTAAAGGCAAATATGAAATAAAAATTCGCTACATGTATATAAATATTATATATAAGTAGTATATATTATTAAATCACATATTTTAATGTAGCTTGTATTTTCACTGAGATGAAATATCCTAATTGTATCTGTGTTATTTATTTCACTCTTTGACATATAGGCAGTGTTCTTTCAGAACACTACTGTCCCTGGTTAGGCCATAGTAATATACAAGTTCAATTTGTAGTTTGTTGATGTATATAATAAGTTGTTCCTGGTAACTGCACAGTGATTTCCACTTATTACAAAATTATAATACTAATCGTCGCTGTAGTTAAATAATGTAAGGACCAATCCATTCTAGATGTGCGTTGATAACTCAGATAAGTTATAAGGAAAGATACAACATTGTTAATTAATAACCTGATTTAAAATTTACCAAATTATATGCAAAGATAACACAAAACTACATTTACAACAAGTTGCCGACGAGAATTTTTGAGATGCAACTTACGCAGGTTGTTTGTTTAATATGCATTTTTAATTCAAAGAAAGTAAGCATACTCATAGAATTGTTTCTCCCAGCATTACCATGGTGTACAGTTCCTTAAATCTGGCGGTCATCACATGGAAGTAGACATTGGTAAATATCCAAGTACAACATGTTCTAATTTATGATGTGAAGTAGGTAAAGGTACTAAACATCCATCCAGCACAACACAAACAATTTAAAAAATTGCAACCTTTGTGTTTTCTATAAAAACTGTAAATGCTTTTTCACATTCGAGCTGAATGTATATATTTATTCAAAGATACTTACTAAACCACTAGAAATTAGCAGTTATGACAGCAAATGTTGTTCTTCTCTTGTATGGCTTATCTTTGGTTTTGCTTGAAAAAAAAATGAGACTCGAGCCTGGAAAACAAACATAATTGGATCTGTGTATACGTCCATTTTGTTTTCATTAAAGTTGTTTAAAACATTTGTGAATCAAAATAAATTTTGCTGTAAATATTTAAGCATTGATGTTTAAGCTGTGAGGGCCCATCAAAAAAGTTGACTTTTGCACAGGAGCAGACACATCAAAATCTGTGGACCGGACCAATGCCAGTTCTCTGTCAATCCATTCGACTAAAACAGTGTTTTCTATAATCATTGTACAAGTGAAATGTACACGGTAAAAACTGGGGTGTTAAAGGGGGACTGACATGGATTTAAATCAAACAATTAAATATGTGATCGTTTTATTCTTTTATATCAGTAAAAGATCAATACAATTTTTGTTTTGTGTTTTTATTGTTTTTGAGAGTGTTATTTTCCATTGTAAAAATGCCCCCCACTTTTACGCCCTGCACGGTGGAGCTGTTCGTGACGTCATGTCGGGAAGAGAAATTCGGCTCACCATTCGGCTCAAAATGATCGCTGCACAAAACTATGTGAGCCGATGGACCTGACCACTTTACTCTTGTCAGTCGAACTTTGCTCGTCCAAATACGGCGATTTTTGGGTCACTTGGGAACAGATGAAGGCTAATACCGTCTTTGGTGGTGTTGCTGCATCCTGCAGAAACACATCTTCCCGGCATTTTATTAGTTCCGGAAACAAAAATCACGGAAGAAATGAAATCGACGCTACGTGTGTGAAACGTTTGTATGTATATGTACATCATATACACATCGGATCTTCCCGACCTTACGTCACATATCTTATGCAAATGAGGTTTCCACCAAACACTTCAAACATTGTTTTAAAATACTTGTACTCATAAATCAATGATTAAATAGACACAGGTGGGTCTCAAAAACAATATTTTATTACAAAACGCCTTAAGTACACACACAATAAAGGATGTCAGTCCCCCTTTAAAGTCTACACCAGTGGAAAACTCAACCAATGTGAATACCTTGGAAAAATAAAGTTCCCACCTTGGTGTTAATTTAACACCCCTGTTTTTGCAGAAGGAAAGGGGACCTAACAAACTAAAGTAGTGAAGATATCAACTTGTTTACATGGGTCTTAGCATGTGTCTGTATATACAAAAAAGATTGCTACATTGACAAGTGACGTGTAATAAAACTGAGTGCCTATGAAGCGAACAAAAAGTAAAATGTGCTCTGCTATTTTGTTTAATGTGTGACAAGGTAATCTGAAGTTGGCCCACGGAATGAACTGGAAGTAAAGATGCATCGCCCTTGTGTTTCACGGGTGTTGTTCCGTTTCAACCAAACACCTATTGTTCGTTTTTTTATTTAAATTTTTAGTGCAAATCGTGTTTTCCTTGAAGAGAGGGGGGCGAAACATTTCAAAATAGAGTATTTCAGAATTTGTCTGCAATAACAAATGTTCAAAGATTAATTTTGTCTTACAGCAGATTTAAACTAAAATACAGGAAATTGCTGTTTAATGGTAAAACATATGGGCGATGCATATTTAACTATAATTATGACAACCATGAAGGAGGACTTACCGATGCCCCCTCCTTCGATCTACCAAACGTTCTTAAAAGGCTTAAAAACAGAAATGGTATAACTTGAAAAACATTATATACAACTCGGTATCCATGTTGTTTTACCTTATAATTGCACTTTTAGGTATTTATGCTAATGGCAAATTAACAATAAGGATCCTTATCATCTTCATACATTAAAAAATGGTATTTGTAATTTATGTGAATCACATGAAAGCGGACATTGTAATGCATTATTTCACAAAAAGAAGAGCCACTGGAAGAGGGCGCTTTATTGATCAACCTATCCCTTCTATTAACAGACAATAAAACAAACACAGTGCCCTCTACCGTTAGACTAATACTATTAATGCACTGTCTAGTGTGTACGATAAGCATCAACCACGCTGCACATTTAATCTGCAACCATCACAATCATTGGTATCTCTTGAAAAAATATTTATGTCCTGAACAACTTGAGTCATCTTTCACAGTAATAAGAGTAATTTTTATTCAATAAACAAACCGTATCGTCCGTTCATTTGAGGATTGGCATGGTCTTCTACATTAATTTGTTTTGTGCATAACCCGATGTAGATTCTTGTGAGAACAAACTGACTCGGTAAATTGACAGATCCAATTGGAAGGGGGCATGGGAGGGGCTTGAAGTCATCATCCTTCTAACTTT
Source organism: Zoroaster sp. YZ-2022 (assembly GCA_029582265.1). Taxonomy (NCBI): domain Eukaryota; kingdom Metazoa; phylum Echinodermata; class Asteroidea; order Forcipulatida; family Zoroasteridae; genus Zoroaster; species Zoroaster sp. YZ-2022. Next base: position 52,452,433 of record CM055816.1, on the reverse strand, counting down.
TATTAAAGGCAAAACAGTATACACGAAGTGGCTTGCCGCCTCTCCTTATGTGGTATTATGTTTTTCTTTATACAACTATTGCCCCTCCGGTTTGGTAGAGAACTGTTAATGCATATAACGCATTAGCCTTTTTGCTCTTAAATATAAGAACGTATATTTCACGCATCTTGTTACCTTATCTAGTCTGGGCTTTAATCACGTTTTCAGACCTGGAGGAGGTCATTAATTGTGCCCTTCCATAATACGAAGTTTCATTTACATCGGCTGAATATAAAATATTATTTTATATTCAGCCAATGTTAATGAAACTTCGTATGTGACATTAACTTCCACATGATGTATCAGATAAATCATACAAACTTCCATATGTCACCGTTAGGGACGCTCTACCCATTTGTTGGTAATATTTCCTCCCATATCTTCCTTAATTTTCATCCATTGGCCATCAAACATGGTACTGATGTTGCATTAAGTAAAACAAAAATGTGACTGAAATCACCACTAGAGCGCGCTATTTATGCAGTAAATTTATATATTGAGACAACTCCCCACCCCGAAGATAATAATAATAATTCACGAAAATGGCGCACAAATTGTGATATTGCATTGTAATGTACTGACAGCTATATTGGATTCCCAAAATGCATTGGAAGTAGTCACATGATTAACTTTTGTCCACATCAGCATTTTAAAGTTTGAAAACAAATCCCAAAACCAATGTCTTACATAATCAAACATCTAGCACTTAGGCTGAACACTAGAAACTGGAAATTTATACAGACCTGTTCAAACACCGTTGATTTAGGTATGACGGGGAGGGTTCCTAAATAATAGTTTAGAGCATGATCTGTAGAAGTGTTTTGGAAATATGAAAACAAGCTTGATAGGATTAAGGCCTTTAGTTCATGAGCCAGGAGCTGAAGATTAATGAAGATTGTCGGTCCCACCTAGAGGAGAAAGCTGTCTTGTTATACAATTATGAACATTATGAATAAATAAGATAACAGTAGCTTAGTATTCATTGAAATTCTAAGCCTTGTCCAAAACCACTCCTATGACTGTTTAATGATAGCTATCAGTCTTATTTTTTCAACGCGGTACAATAATTAACCTAAAATGGCCGACATCAAAGAGCCGTTGTAATCAATGCACCTCAACGGGCAACGACGACAATGATCCTACCCGCTAAAACCATCATCCCAGCCAGCATCACTTACGTTACGCATCTGCATCAGTAGCAGTTCAACATCCTCTAGGACAGACAAAGCATCACACTTCTTCCAAGAAGCGATTATTATACATGGTGTTATCTTTCTTATCCAACTATGCAAATATTCAAATCAAATTGTTGGTTCATTCAAACCTTAGGACTTTGTGATTATATTTTTTGTGATTGTAACACTTTCATCAATTGTATTATGCTGCATTGCTGGGAATACAACGCAATGCCATGATTATCTACTATAGTTTTATTTCTTCAAAATTACATGTTCAAGTAGATTTCGTCTGATGTGACTGATACCTTTATCAGTCCATATATATTCACCCTCGACGGCACCGAATGGCGCAAATTTTAACCAATACTGTGCAGCAAATACTGAAGGCGGATTAAATTGTCTTCTTCTTTTCTCATTGCACCCAACCTGGGCAAGATTTAAAGAATATTCCACGTAAATCTTTTATGTGTTGTTGAGCACGTGCGTTGCTCTTTTCCTAGTATTAATAATTAATTCATTGCATAAAACAATTAACCAAGTCATGGCTAAGAGAAATATGGTGTGCACATTTATTTAGATGGAGATCAATGATCATTCCTCTCCATAACGCTTACAAGTTAAAAGTAGACAACAGGTTGTAACCATGGTAATACTTGTTTGCCTGTTGCGCAGTTGGCTATGAACGATTTTCTTGGGGCGAACATTTGTATACTGAGCAAGCAGCAGTCAGACGATAATTGATAATCTTGGTGTTCAGCTGTGGTGGTTATTTTAGTGCAGTACATATCTACTTTTGAATGAGTCATTGCACCAAACAATGTTACACGTCATGGCTACGCGTAATTGGGTAAATAAATGTATTTATGACAATCAATTTGCAAAAAGATATAAATATGCATCTTTAGAAACCGGTAAAAGTTTAATATTACAGATGCACTACAATGCATCAGCCAATCAATAAACGCCAACCACAAACCATTTAACTGACCAGCACAAACCTCGTGACGTGTAACAAGATCTTAAAATAAGAGAGTTGTCGTAATTGAAAATTATGGAATGGTTTCCTGAGCCAATCTCTTGAGTTTTGACAAAATACATAACTGTATTATTAGCAGTAAACAGATGCTCCACTAATATAAACAAAAATATCAATTGAATGGAAGATCTCACTGAAAGGTAGAAGGAAATTGCAACACGTACATGTAGATCAAGGCTATCCCTAAAGTTAATATTAAAACCGGACAATATGCGAAACTTTGGTAAACAATTTAAAGCCGATAAATATACATAGACCGTTAGCAGTGTTACCATAGGTTCAGTAGACACACAGCGACTTCGCTATTGTATGAAATGTTGTTCCAGCGAGAAGGCAATATAAACTGAAAAGAAGATCTAACTGGAAGGTAGAAACAGGAAATTACAACGCGTGGATCAATGCTCGTACCTATCCCTAAAGGTTATTATTAAAACTAGACAATAGGCGAACGAAGCCTAGGTATAAACAATGTAACCATGGTAACACGTATTATTGCGCATGTGCAGTTGGCTATGAACAGTTTTCTTGGGGAGAATGTTTGTATAGTGAGCAAGCAGCAGTCAGACGATCATTGGTAATCTTGGTGTTCGGCAGTGGTGGTTATATTGGTGCAAGACATATCTACTTTTGCATTGATCTGACACTTTAGCTTAGAGCTTGCCCTACAACTTTGGTTCTCTCTGCTTCAACTGTTCGGTAAGGTAAGATACTTACATTTTAGCGTTTCACACCGATCAGAAACTAAACTCACACGTAAAGATTGGGCGGCTAGGTTGTAACTCACTTAACATGTTCAGTAAGATACTTGCTGAACTCATTGACGAATCAAAACTAAACTGTTAATCTAACTTATTAACCCACCAACATGTGCCATTCGTTCGGTTCTGTACACACAATCAATTTAAATAGTCAGTAGAATATAAACCGTTCTGTCAGAACAACAAGGTCGTATCTCAAAAAAAATACCGCAAGGTTGTATGTGCAATAGTGCATAAATCTGCATACATTAAAATAATTGAGCGCTACAAAGTCGTATCTTCTTCCTTAGGTTTTGCGTATTCAGCCTGGACCTCTGTAAAAGATACGACCTTGTTGCACTAAGCAAAATTCATGTCTGCAACAAGGTCGCAACTATGATACGACATTGTTGCACTTATGCGACGAAATGTTAAGATTAATTCAAAACTAAAGACTATATATTTATATTAGTATAGTATTCACAAGTAAAGACTGCTTGCGGTGACACTATATGGAAATTCTCTTTTGAGTAACAAATAGTTCTGATCGTGTGGGACACCATGTGCTGATGGGTGTGATGAGCTGAGTACTGACATTTTTATGGAAGAATTTGAAACCTCTTCCCTGCGCACATCAAAGCTTGTGGCTCCGCTATGTGCATGATACCTTTGTTGTTGGGCCTCATGGCAGAGACGGACTCCTGAACTTCCTACAGTACCTCAACGAGCAACATCCAAGCATCAAGTTCACGATGGAAGTAGAAGACGGCAAGATCTCCTTCCTCGATGTTGGCATCACCAGGAAACCAGATGGCTCCTTACACAACAGCGTGTACAGGAAGCCCACCCACACTGATCGCTACCTCAACTAGGACTGTTCATCATCACCCACTGTTCATCACCCAAGCATCAAGTCATCAGTCAACCGGACTCTCGCACAACACGCCTACAACATGTGTGACCCAGACAGTCTACACATGGAACTACAGCACATCAAGACCACCCTCCAGCGCAATGGCTACAAACCCAGCAAGATCAACACATCGAAGCCTGTCCCAAACCCCGACTACTCCTCTTTCCAAAGTCACACTCCCATCCCTTGTATCCATCTTCCATACTTAGGTTCTACGTCACATAAACTTCAACATATCATCCGACAAGCAGGCATCAAGGTCTACCACTCCGCCCCAAACAAGCTTGAAGGAATTCTCCACACCCACAAGGACAAACCGGATGCCAGCAACATAGCAACAGTATACCGGATCCCATGTGATTGTGGCGAAGTCTACATCGGGAAATGGAACTCAACCACCCCAGGCCACAAGGCTGAAGGAACACCGAGTACATGGACGCAGAGGAGATTTTGAGAAGTCGGCCACTGTGAAGCACTCCCACATCAAGGACCAACAAATTTACTGGCAAGCCACTCAGCTCATGACACGCATCGAAATCTTCAAGCATAAAACCGTACCCCAGGACATAGGCACCTCAGCGACATTTGACGACCCCTACTACCGACTCAAGGATCTTCTATATCCAAAGTTAACATTCCATCCCAGACTAATTAATCTCATACATCCTAAGTCATCCATCCTCCATTCCCCTGTGCTTATTACTGAGCTCTCATTTGCTTATTACTAACTGATTCAGTTCATTGAGCGCACGCCCCTCCCCTCTTAGGATCCCAGTTCCACCAATTTCCACCTGTACGCATCAATGCACTAATCCCTAGAATCCAATGTTAGCGCAAATCCCCCAGCAGTCTACTTAAGCAGCAGAGTCTCCCAGAGTCCAGCATTCTCCTAAAGACGATCAGAGCATACTAATCGAAACGTCGAGTTGTACCCACTAGTTCTTTTCAGAACTATTTACTACTCAGAAGAGAAATTCTACATGGTGTCACCGCAAACAGTCTTTACTTATCCTTTTCACCATGCAAAGCTACAAATCTACTTATATTAATACATTCATCAATTGACAATTATGCTTCACTAAATAATATTTTATTAGCAGTAACACCATATTTGTGGACTATATCATACATTTATTCTTTATTATCACTTTCCACCAAGCAAACATTTCATTCTTATTTATGACACATTGATTGGAAGACAAGTCATCCCATAATTACTAAGACATATTCGTTCATCTGATTTGATTGCTACCTTTGTCATCCAATACAATTATACAATTATGTGAATAAAATTAAATATAGTTTGAGTGCTATGAATATATTAAATAATGAAGTACACGTAGAAGATGTTACGCTTTCCTTCCTATGTGCCAGGCATACGGATCACACAATTTCTTTAAAGAAATTATTGTCATGGTAATAAGACGGTGTAGATTCTAGTAAATTAGCCCCGGTTGGAAGGAGTCAGCATGTTTTCAAAGAAGACAGCAATTTTGATTGAACTTTAGGGTGGGAATATGAAACTTTGCATACTATACCATATACTGGGTGGGAAACCCTCCTTGACTTGTATTTCATTATTATTTATAAAATTCAAATTATGTTTCATTTCAATCACACAATTTTATAATTCTATTACATAACATTTGGTTTTGGTGGAGTAGTATTTAAAAAAATAAATAACCGGACAATTAGCCAGTCAACCAGATACTGAATTGATTTGAAGTGATTTGACACCAGTTTGCTGAAAATTATTCATTTTTTTAATTTAATTTTTATTTATTTATTTATTATAAGTAGTTGGCCTTCTTGAAAGCTTGTTGGCATTTATTTATTTTTATTTTTTATTTTTTTGCGCCATGTTGTTCGCCCTGTAGTGGGTCCAGTTGTTTGAGTCCCTGGAAGAGGGACGCCAAAACCGTCTATCTTTGTCATTTGAAATTGTCGAATGAAAACCGACCGTGGTAGCTGGATTAGTCTTTCTACGCTCAATTCTAGTAGCTGATTTGTTGGATTTGTTGAAAATTTTATTTCGTTTGGTTTTGAGGGTTGAACTGGACAGGCAAGAAAATCTATCTTGCAACCTGAAGAGATTTCAAACCAGTTTGCTGAAAATTGTTTTCGTCTCCTGGCTCTTAGTAATGGCCTTGTTGAAGGCTTGTTGGCAGGTTTTTTTTGCTGCAATGGTATTCGCTGTTGTGTGTCGAGTTGTTTGAGCCCCTGGTAAAGGGACACCAATACCGATTATCTTTGTTACCAAATCCGCGATTTGTGGCAGTACCCCTTCACAGCAGGCCGTATGGTATACAACGGCGATAGGATTCATTTTTAGCCATATGATTGATTTGTTCTTTTCTCATTATACCCAACTTGGGCCATTTTTAAGGGAGAATATTCCTTGTAAATCTTTTATTTTGTACATATGTGTTGGTGATTACGTGCACTGCTCTTTTCCTTGTAAATAAGTCATAGCACAAATCAATTTACCAAGTCATGGCTAAGAGTAAATTCTCCCTTGTAATAGAAAATAAATAAGCATTATTTAAAAACGCACAGTTTGTTTGTATGGACCACAATGCATCAGTCAATCAACAAAGGCCAACTAGAAATCAGTAAACCAACCAGCGCCAACCTCGTGACACATACCACGATCTTGAAAAAAGAGACTAAGCGTAATTGTAATTTATTTACAAAAGCAGTAATACAGCCGTATTATTAGCAGTGTTACCACAGGTTGTTTTACTATTGTCTCAAACTTTGTTCCAGCGAGTCGGAAAATATCAGTTAAATAGAAGATCTGACTGGAAGGTAGAAGCAAAAGGATACAAAACGTAGATTAATGCTCGTGCCTACCCATCACGTTTATATTAAAACTAGACAACAGGCGAAGCCTTGGTTGATAACTTCACCACTACAAATTATATTTGTATTATTAGCAGTGTTACCATAGGTTCGGTACTCATCGGTAGACACACGGCGGCTTCGCTATTGTATGAAATGTTGTTCCAGTGAGAAGGCAATATAAACTGAAAAAAACATCTTCCTGGAAGGTAGAAACAGAAAATTACAACACGTACATGTAGATCAAGGCTAATGCCTATATCCACAAAGCTAATATTAAAACTATAGACAATAGACAAACGAAGCCTTGGTATAAACAACGTAACCATGGTAACACTTTGTTTACCAGTTGCGAAATTCGCTATAAAGGGTTTTCTAGGGGAGAACATTTTAAATGTACACTGAGCAAGCAGCAGTCAGACGATAATTGATAATCTTGGTGTTCGGGTGTGGTGGTTATTTTAGTGCAGTACATATCTACTTTTGAATGAGTCATTGCACTAAACAATTTGCCATGTTATGGCTTAAGCGTAATTGGGTGAATACATGTATTTATGACATAGCGTGATAATATCATTGGTGGTCATAAACTGGCACCACAGGGTTATTTCCCAATACATTGGCAAATTAATTTGTAAGAAAATAAATATGCATCTTTAGAAACCAGAAAAAGTTAAATTTGATAGATGCATCAGCCAAATCAACAAACGCCAACTAGAAATCATTAACCCTAACCCCCTATGTATTAGCTAGGAACCTTTCTGAATCCTCCAAAATCAATCAGTGCACTTTTGGAAACATGCCCTTATCTGTAAAAATACACCATGCATTTTCGCTGATCTTTCATATTCAGCACTTATGGCCTGTACTTCTTGCCAGATAGTAATTATGTCCCATTTGAAGAGGTAAAAGAACAGTGCTGATTTTTGTTTCCAAAAAGTGCCCTTGGATGATATTGCAGGATATGGGGTGGTTGGGGTTAAACTAAGCAGCACAAACCTCTTGACGTGTACTAAGATTTTGAAATAAGAGAGTAATCGTAATTGAAATTTATGGAATGGTTTCTTGATCCCATCTCTTGAGTTTTTACAAAATACATAACTGTATTATTAGCAGTAAACGAACTAATGCTCCACTATTGTAAACAAAATAAAATTAATCCAGCGAGAGAGAAAAAAAACAATTGAATGGAAGATCTCACTGGAAGGTAGAAGCAGGAAATTACAACACGTACATGTACTCCCCTGGGACGTGCCATGACACTTATACGAACAGCGCGGTTGCATCGGTTGCGGTTGGTGTGTTGTGTTGTATAATGCACGTAAAGTGGATTGTCGTGCGGTCTAGCGCACTGAACTCAAGTTCTGGTGTTGCCAGCAGCAGAGTGTGGGTTCGAGCCCCGGCCGTGACACTTGTGTCCTTGAGCAAGACACTTAACCATAATTGCTTCTCTCCACCCAGGTGTTAAATGGGTACCTGTGAAGGCAGAGATGGTTTGCTCTATATGCGCTAGAAATGGCAGCAATTGAGCTGTATACTCCCCAGGGAGCTGAGATGGTTTCAGGAATGATTTATGAGCCTTATGAGCCTTATGAGCAGGGATAATAATATAATGCGCCTTGAGCGCCACTTAGTTGGTGGATACGTGCGCTATATAAATCTATACATTATTATTATTATTATTATCGCGCTTAATTTTTCAGTAGGTGTGAAGGGGCGCTATAACTTCTGTTGCGTTGAACACTACCAACTGCCAATGGTTTTAACAGATGCCTAGAGGTCCTCTAGATCCTAAACAACCATTTGAAGCAACAACAAAAAAATGTAAGGGCCCTTTAGGTTGATGTTTATTTTAGTTCTGATAACGCTTTTTCCCCTACCCCAAATCGACATAAAATATACCCTATTATGTGTACCCATAGCAGTTATAGGAATAAACATCTCTCATACTCTGGCTAATGGCTCCAGCTTGTCTGGATTCATGTTCTGGCACACCATAGTGGGTAACTGATAGCTTTTGATAAGCCGCCTAGGAGCTGAAGTCAATGGCCTTGTGTTGACAGATGGGATTAGGATTTGTACACGGTCCTATGGGACCATGCAGGATTGTACACGGTCCTATGGGACCATGCTTTTGCAGTAAGTTTTTGGGTCAAGGGTTCAAAGCAGGCTAATGGGAATTAACCATGCTATTTGGGTATACTTCAACAGTGAACTTACGGAATTTGAGAAATTTGGGGTAAACATCAACGGAGTAATTACATTTTGTTTACAAACATACTTAAAGAATAAGCGCCATGGCACGTCGCAGGGTTGATTAATGTAAAAGAGTGAAAAACCGCTCTTCCAAAGTGCTATATGGCGGACAAGTCTTTTTGGAGTGGATAAAGAGTAAAATTAGTAGTGTATAAAGAGTAAATTGGTAACCTTTTACTGTATTTTTCACTCGAATCAGAGTTGGTTTCACTCCAAAAAGACTTGTCAGCCATATAGCTCTTTAAAAGAGTGGTTTTTCACTCATTTACGTTAACTTAACATTAAAACTTGACAATATAAGCGAAGCTTTGGTATAAAACAATTTAACCACGAAAAATACATACATGGGAAAATATAATTGACATCGATCTTGTTAGCCAAACCGACCGTGTGCGTACCAACGTGTACCACCACATGGCAAACACAAATTTGAAAGACTGATATTCATACTTTTGTAAATACTTGTTGATAGTTCTGAAAATAGCTTGTTTACCAGTAAACAAGGCATTGAACAATATAATTAACCCTGTCATAACTAAAGGGTTTCAATCAGGATAAAAGTATCTCCATATCGGGATAGTTTAGTTGTCGTCAACCATGTTAGCTCAACTCACCATTTGATGGCTAACGCAAATTAATTGAAAGATGGATATCCGAGTGAATCTTTATATGTGCATTGCTCCCAATTTACCATGTCATAGCTAAGTGTAATTTTGGGAAGAAAAAGTATTTCTGACATGGCATGATAATATCATTGGTGGTCATATATTGGCACCCAAGGGCTGTTTTACAATACAGTGGTCCATTATTTTGTTGAATTCTCCCTATACAGGAATATTAACTTGCATATTAAACTGTCATACATCGATTTTATGGATGAACTGCAAACTAGAAATAAGTTAACTAAACCAGCGTACACCTCGTGACATGTACCACGATCTTGAAGTAAGAGAGTACGCGTAATTGAAATTCATGGATTGGATTCCTGGCCCATCTATGGAGTTATAGCAAAAGATATAACTGTATTATTAGCAATAAACGAAGCGATGCTCCGCTATTGTAAACAAAATTAAATTAATCCAGCGAGAAGAAATATATCAATTGAATTGAAGATCTTACTGGAAGAAAATTACAACACGTACATGTAGATCAAGGCTAATGCCTATCCCTGAAGTTAATATTAAAACTGGACAATATGCGAAGCTTTGGTAAACAATTTAACCACGACAAAATACATAGCAGCATAGGCTCGGTAGACACCAAAGTGTTGTTGTTCCAGCGAGAAGGCAATATCAGTTGAAAAGAAGATCCCACTGGAAGGTACAAACAGGAAATTACAACAAGTACATCAATACTCGTGCCTATCCCCAAAGCTTATATTAAAATTATTGTAACACAGTTCTCCAAACTGAACTTTGGTGTGAATTTCAATGTTGCAATGCTTATGGCCAGTGAGTGTAGATCAAGGCTAATGTCTATCCCTAAAGTTAATATTAAAACTAGACAATATGCGAAGCTTTGGTAAACAATTTAACCACGACAAAATACATAGCAACATAGGCTCGGTAGACACCAAAGTGTTGTTGTTCCAGCGAGAAGGCAATATAAACTAAAAAGAACATCTTCCTGAAAGGTAAAAACAGAAAATTACAACACGTACACGTAGATCAAGGCTAATGTCTATCCCTAAAGTTAATATTAAAACTAGACAATATGCGAAGCTTTGGTAAACAATTTAACCACGACAAAATACATAGCAGCATAGGCTCGGTAGACACCAAAGTGTTGTTGTTCCAGCGAGAAGGCAATATCAGTTGAAAAGAAGATCTTACTGGAAGATAGAAGCAGGAAATTATAAGACGCAGATCAATACTCATGCCTATCCCTAAAAGTAGACAGTATAGACGAAGCTTTAGGTAAACAATTGTACCATGACAAAAGATATATAGCCGTATTATTAGCAGTATAGGTTCGGTAGACGCCGAGGTGCTTCGTCTATTGTATGTAATGTTGTTCCAGCGAGAAAGCAATATAAATTGAAAAGAAGATCTTACTGGAAGGTACAAACAGGAAATTACAACAAGTACATCAATACTCGTGCCTATCCCTAAAGCTTATATTAAAACTAGACAATAGGCGAACGAAGCTTTGGTATAAACATTGTAACCATGGTAATATTTGTTTACCTGTTGCGCAATTCGCTTTGAATCATTTTCTTGAGGAAACCATTTGTATGCTGAGTAAGAAACTACGAAAGACCATTAGTGCCACTCTAAGTATATTACTAATCCGTAATAACGGATTAGTAATCCGTTATTACGGATTAGTAATCCGTAATAACGGATTACTAATCCGTAATAACGGATTATTAATCCGTAATAACGGATTATTAATCCGTAATAACGGATTAGTAATCCGTAATAACGGATTAGTAATATATACTTAGAGTGGCACTAATGGTCTTTCGTAAACTTTACTTTTAAAACAGAAACAAAACAAAAAGCTGAATGCAGGTGATTGTCGGTGAAATAGTCAAAATACGGTTGATGCAGCTTTAAATATATTCTTGTCCAATGTGTTAACATTATATTTTGTTATTTTCTTGCAGACAGAACAATGAATGAGATTACGTTGAACTTCGCCCTCGTCCTGTTGACAATGGTCATCTTAACATCCATTGCTTCTGATGTCATTCGCGAGAGCTGTTCATCATCAACGACGCGTGAGCAACAAATGCGTATGGGTGTCAATCATCAGTTTCATCCAGGCCCCATACAAGACCACGTGCTCATAGGAAAGGTCTACCGCAACCAAAGGGCTCGTGCGTACGTAACGTGTGCAGTATTCTGTTTACAAGAAGATGCTTGCAAGTCATTCAACTACTGCAAGGATAGCAAGCTCTGTCAGCTCAACTCGGCGGTGTATTCAGAGAATAAGACCGCATTGCAGCCATCCATCGGCTGTATCTACTTCGACGAGGAGGTTCGTGAACAGCTTCATGAACAGATTCATGAAGGTAAGAAGATGCACGTAAGTCATGTAACTACAGAATAAGACTGCATTACAGATATCTAGCGGCTGTTTTTAATTTGAATTTCATAAAGAGCTTCATGGAGGTGAAATGTTTTGGTTTTTATAAAATTGTGAAATGAAAAGAAAAGTTTCGCAAACTCACTTTGTAGAGTTTTACCATTGAATCCTATATGTAGTTATGTGCATCCAGGAATCTCAGGGGCATTTGAGGCTTTTTTACAGGCACTTAAAAAAAAGAAGGTATGTTTGATTTAATACTCAGGAGTTCGTCTTCACTTTTTCTATGATTTCTACACTACTGTTAATTTGTGTTAATGGTCTTAACATTTGTAATATCGTATAGCGTCGACACCATCTGGTTCACCATCACCCTGTCCAACAGACACTACGATGTACACCACGGACAGTGAATCCCCCGTTGGAATACCAAGTCCACTGACAGCACCGATACGACTTGAACTCACTGTTCAAAGTGACGATTTGTCGTTTGTGCATTTTTCCCCCAACGAGCCAAACATAGGGGAAGGTCCATACACAGTGGGTAAGAAATACCTTTATTATTTAAGGGCAAACAATTTATCACAGTGTGTCATATATTTATTCATTCACTTTGTGAAAGTCATGTACTTCCTGTCAAGAGCAAAGTAAAGAACTTAAAGTTATAGGTATAGCATTAGTAATCTAAAAACAACAATATTTTCAAATTTGAATAAAACAATTTTTAGTTTAGAAAAACTGAAATAATCAAGCATTGTGACTTAAGGAAAGAGTACTCTTTTCATAATTCCATTAGATTAATTCCAAATGAATGTATTGGTACGATGTTATCGTGAATAATACAAAATAATAAGCTAACCCTTTCACAGGTTAGTTGCAATCTTGATTCAAAGAAAGTAATTTCTTTATAAGGTGAATGAAATTTTCATAATATACAACAATGAAATCTTTTTACACGAAAGTAGCAAAACGACTCCGTGTCCGAGTATAAGTCTTTCAAAATTACCCAATAACGATATGATTATAAGTGAATGGGTCGTTGTCCGCTAGGGTACCGTACTCTCCAATGATATACTCAGGCGATCTCAATTCTGTGAACGTTTCAGGAATTTTATGATTACTTAGATGCCATTGGGGTGTCGTGGCCGAGCGGTCTAGCTTACCGAATTCAAGTTCTGGTGTTAGCAACATAATGTGGGTTCGAATCACGGCCGTGACACTTGTGTCCTTGAGCAAGACACTTAATCATAATTGCTTCTCTCCACCCAGGGGTTAAATGGGTACCTGTGAAGGCAGATTTGGTTTGCTCTATATGCGCTAGAAATGGCAGCAATTGAGCTGTATACTCCCCAGGGAGCTGAGATGGTTTCAGGAATGATTTATGAGCCTTATGAGCCTTATGAGCAGGGATAATAATATAATGCGCCTTGAGCACCACTTAGTTGGTGGATACGTGCGCTATATAAATCCACACATTATTATTATTATTATTATTATTATTGGGGAGTACTCTGGGTGACAAAGACCCCTTCAATCGCATTATGTGTATGTTAACTATTTTATAATGATTATCAAAATTCAATTAATACAAAATTAAATTGTTTGCTCAAAAGTCCGAGTACAAACTCCTGTAAAGTGTTTGTAGTTTAAAACTAGGAACTCTCTTTATTAATATTATAATTATTTATCTTTAACCCGTCATTCCATGCGTGCCCTGTCACCCATACGTGTCCATCAATGTACACCAATTTTTCATTTAATTTTTTAGTGCACATTTATTTTCAAACAGAGCTGTACTCTACGGTTGCATCAATGTGGAATTCGAAAGGTGATGAAATTGAAAAAAGAGGCTTCGACTACATCGATGGTTCGCTCGTCGTGATAACCCTTGACAGCGCCCGCATTGCAGTGGAACTGAAAGGGCAGCCGGAATCATTCCTGAGCTTGACCGATCCGTCTCTATCTGATGCGATCAGCAGCAGCTGGTACATCAGTCTGACAAGCGATCGAACAGCCGATTGGATGCTCTATGAGCAGTGTGGCCTTCTTTCAAAGAAGTAAAACAACACTCTAACATATAATGTATTGAATCAACCTCATCAGAGATCGATCATTAACCATTCTGTATGAAGTTAAATTCCAAAGTTGAATTAACATGTACCGGTATTGTAGTTAAATCTAACTAAATAAATGTTAATTCAACACTTTTTTAAAAGTTAAATCCAACTTTATAAAGAGTTGTCACTGACCAAATTCTTTAAGGATGGATTCAACATTTTCATTTGTAAGAGTGAATAATATAAACAAGTATTATGTTACTATTTAACATTGAAAATAAAGTACAAATTGAGAATGTTGAGTCGGTGAAGATATTTCGTATTTATGTGAGCTTGTCGAAGTCGATGATTCAGATGACGTTTGTATGCAAGCCAATTCTTGTATGCAAGCCAATTCTTGTATGCAAGCCAATTCTTGTACGCAAGCCAATTCTTGTATGCAAACCAATTCTTGTATGCAAACCAATTCTTGTACGCAAGCCAATTCTTGTACGCAAGCCAGTTCTTGTACGAAAGCCAATTCTTGTATGCAAGCCAATTCTTGTATGCAAGCCAATTCTTTTGTGCAAGCCAATTCTTTTGTGCAAGCCAATTCCTTTGTGCAAGCCAATTCTTGTGTGCAAGCCAATTCTTGTGTGCAAGCCAATTCTTGTGTGCAAGCCAATTTCGTATTTGTGTGAGCTTATTGAAGTCGATGATTCAGATGACGTTTGTATGCAAGCCAATTCTTGCGTCAGGGTATTGAATAATTTATTTGATTTTTGCCCTTCACCGACATATCTATAAAACACTCAACACTCAGTGTTTTTGAGTGCCTGCAGAAACAATATTCCACAAACGACCGGAGCGGAAATCCAACTCCTGACGACCAAGTCTTGTCCTCCCGACCACCAAGCTTGCCCAATGACAGCAGGCGCTGGACGGTCAGAGTCCTGTATAGCAGCGGGTAACGCTAGTTAATTGATATAGCTACGCACAAGTAGATCACTATCGGTAAAGGCAAATATGAAATTATAAATTCGCTATATGCATATAAATATTGTTAGTAGTATATATTATTAAATCACATATTTTAATATAGCTTGTATTTTCATTGAGATCGAAATATTCTGATTGTATCTTTGTTATTTATTTCACTCTTTGGCATATAGGTGGTTTTCTCTCAGAACACTAGAATCCCTGGTTAGGCTGAAGTAATATACAAGTTCAGTTTGTAGTTTGTTGATGTACCGTATATAATAAGTTGTTCTTGGTAACTGCATAGTGAGTTCCACTTATTACAAAGTTATAATACTAATCGTCGCTGTAGTTAAATAATGTAAGGACTAATCCATTCTAGATGTGCGTTGATAATCTCATGAAAGTTATAAGGGAAGATACAACATTGTTAATAACCTAATTTAAAATTTACCAAATTATATGCAAAGACAACACAAAACTATGTACATTTACAACAAGTTGCCGACGAGAATTTTTTGTTTGCCCCGATGGTATTTTACACGTTTCTCATGAATGAGTCTCCACATTGAGATGTAACTTACACAGGTTGTTTGTTTAATGTGTATTTTTAATTCAAAGAGTAAGCATACTCATAGAATTTGATCCCCCTGCAGTACCATGGTGTACAGTTCCTTATAAAAGCTGGCCTTCCTTAAATCTGGCGGTCATCCAGCGGCGTAGCCAGGACCTTTTCAGTTGGGGGGGGGGGGGGGAGGGGGGGGCACAAGGGGTATTGCTTTTCAGTGGGGGAACATGGGTATTGCTTTTCAGGGGGCACAGGGGGTATTGCTTTTCAGTGGGGGGCAGGGGATATGGGTTTTTCGCTGTTTCTTTTTTTTGGGGGGCACTATCGGGATTTTTCGTGGGGGGCACGTGGGGGGCACCTGGGGGGGCACTGGAATTCGTGGGTGGCACGTGCCCCCAGCCCCGTCCCGTGGCTATGCCGCTGTGGTCATCACATGGAAGTAGACATTGGTAAATATCCAAGTACAACATGTTCTAATTTATGATGTGAAGTAGGTAAAGGTACTAAACATCCAGCAAAACACAACCAATTTGAACAATTGCAATAAAGTATTCCACGGCAACCTTTGCGTTTTCTGTAAAAACTGTAAATGCCTTTTCACACTTCCTTCATGACTTAGACTCTGCATCGAGCTGAATGTATATATTTATTCAAAGACACTTACTAAACCACTAGAAATTAGCAGTTATGACAGCAAATGTTGTTCTTCTCTTGTATGGCTTATCTTTGGTTTTGCTTGAAAAAAAAATGAGACTCGAGCCTGGATAACAAACATAATTGGATCTGTGTATACGTCCATTTTGTTTTCATTAAAGTTGTTTAAAAAAATTGTGAATCAAAATATTTTTTTCTGTAAATATTTAAGCATTGATGTTTAATTAAGTTGTGAGGGCCCATCCAAAAAGTTGACATTTGCACATGAGCAAACACATCAAAATCTGTGGACCGGACCAATGCCAGTTCTCTATCAATCCATTCGACTAAAACAGTGTGTTCTATAATCATTGTACAAGTGAAATGTACACGGTAAAAACTGGGGTGTTAAAATCTACACCAGTGGAAAACTCAACCAATGTGAATACCTTGGAAGACTAAAGTTCACACCCTTGGTGTTAATTTAACACCCCTGTTTTTGCAGAAGGAAATGGGACCTAACAAACTAAAGTAGTGAAGATATCGACTTGTTTACATGGGTCTTAGCATGTGTCTGTATATACAAAAAAGATTGCTACATTGACAAGTGACGTGTAATAAAACTGAGTGCCTATGAAGCGAACAAAAAGTAAAATGTGCTCTGCTATTTTGTTTAATGTGTGACAAGGTAATCTGAAGTTGGCCCACGGAATGAACTGGAAGTAAAGATGCATCGCCCTTGTGTTTCATGGGTGTTGTTCCGTTTCAACCAAACACCTATTGTTCGTTTTTTTATTTAAATTTTTAGGGCAAATCGTGTTTTCCTTGAAGAGAGGGGGGCGAAACATTTCAAAATAGAGTATTTCAGAATTTGTTTGCAATAACAAATGTTCAAAGATTAATTTTGTCTTACAGCAGATTTAAACTAAAATACAGGAAATTGCTGTTTAATGGTAAAACATATGGGCGATGCATATTTAACTATAATTATGACAACCATGAAGGAGGACTTACCGATGCCCCCTCCTTCGATCTACCAAACGTTCTTAAAAGGCTTAAAAACAGAAATGGTATAACTTGAAAAACATTATATACAACTCGGTATCCATGTTGTTTTACCTTATAATTGCACTTTTAGGTATTTATGCTAATGGCAAATTAACAATAAGGATCCTTATCATCTTCATACATTAAAAAATGGTATTTGTAATTTATGTGAATCACATGAAAGCGGACATTGTAATGCATTATTTCACGATAAGAAGATCCACTGGCAGAGGGCGCTTTATTGATCAACCTATCCCTACTATTAACTGACAGTAAAACAAACACAGTGCCCTCTACCGTTAAACTAATACTATTAATGCACTGCTTAGTGTGTACGATAAGCATCAATCACGCTGCACATTTAATCTGCAACCATCACAATCATTGGTATCTCTTGAAAAAATATTTATGTCCTGAACGACTTGAGTCATCTTTCACAGTAATAAGAGTAATTTTTATTCAATAAACAAACCGTATCGTCCGTTCATTTGAGGATTGGCATGGTCTTCTACATTAATTTGTTTTGTGCATAACCCGATGTAGATTCTTGTGAGAACAAACTGACTCGGTAAATTGACAGATCCAATTGGAAGGGGGCATGGGAGGGGCTTGAAGTCATCATCCTTCTAACTTTTATTAAAGGCAAAACAGTATACACGAAGTGGCTTGCCGCCTCTCCTTATGTGGTATTATGTTTTTCTTTATACAACTATTGCCCCTCCGGTTTGGTAGAGAACTGTTAATGCATATAAGGCATTAGCCTTTTTGCTGTTAAATATAAGAACGTATATTTCACGCATCTTGTTACCTTATCTAGTCTGGGCTTTAATCACGTTTTCAGACCTGGAGGAGGTCATTAATTGTGCCCTTCCATAATACGAAGTTTCATTAACATCGGCTGAATATAAAATATTATTTTATATTCAGCCGATGTTAATGAAACTTCGTATGTGACATTAACTTCCACATGATGTATCAGATAAATCATACAAACTTCCATATGTCACCGTTAGGGACGCTCTACCCATTTGTTGGTAATATTTCCTCCCATATCTTCCTTAATTTTCATCCATTGGCCATCAAACATGGTACTGATGTTGCATTAAGTAAAACAAAAATGTGACTGAAATCACCACTAGAGCGCGCTATTTATGCAGTAAATTTATATATTGAGACAACTCCCCACCCCGAAGATAATAATAATAATTCACGAAAATGGCGCACAAATTGTGGTATTGCATTGTAATGTACTGACAGCTATATTGGATTCCCAAAATGCATTGGAAGTAGTCACATGATTAACTTTTGTCCACATCAGCATTTTAAAGTTTGAAAACAAATCCCAAAACCAATGTCTTACATAATCAAACATCTAGCACTTAGGCTGAACACTAGAAACTGGAAATTTATACAGACCTGTTCAAACACCGTTGATTTAGGTATGACGGGGAGGGTTCCTAAATAATAGTTTAGAGCATGATCTGTAGAAGTGTTTTGGAAATATGAAAACAAGCTTGACAGGATTAAGGCCTTTAGTTCATGAGCCAGGAGCTGAAGATTAATGAAGATTGTCGGTCCCACCTAGAGGAGAAAGCTGTCTTGTTATACAATTATGAACATTATGAATAAATAAGATAACAGTAGCTTAGTATTCATTGAAATTCTAAGCCTTGTCCAAAACCACTCCTATGACTGTTTAATGATAGCTATCAGTCTTATTTTTTCAACGCGGTACAATAATTAACCTAAAATGGCCGACATCAAAGACCCGTTGTAATCAGTGCACCTCAACGGGCAACGACGACAATGATCCTACCCGCTAAAACCATCATCCCAGCCAGCATCACTTATGTTACACATCTGCATCAGTAGCAGTGCAACATCCTCTAGGATGGACAAAGCATCACACTTCTTCCAGGAAACGACTATTACACAATATATTATCTTTCTTATCCAACCATGCAAATATTCAAATGAAATTGTTGGTTCATTCAAAACTTAGGACTTTGTGATTATATTTTTTGTGATTGTAACATTTTCATCAATTCCATTATGCTGGGAATACATGCAATGCACATGATTATGTACTATAGTTTTATTTCTTCATAATTACATCTGATCAATTAGATTTCGTCTGATGTGACAGTTT
Source organism: Zoroaster sp. YZ-2022 (assembly GCA_029582265.1). NCBI lineage: Eukaryota > Metazoa > Echinodermata > Asteroidea > Forcipulatida > Zoroasteridae > Zoroaster > Zoroaster sp. YZ-2022. The sequence goes on along the minus strand of CM055816.1, from coordinate 52,432,992 downwards.
CCTTTGTCAGTCCATATATATTCACCCTCGACGGCACCGAATGGCGCAAATTTGAACCAATACTGTGCAGCAAATTCTGAAGGCGGATTTTGTCTTGTTCTTTTTTCATTACACCAAACCTGGGCAAGATTTAAAGAATATTCCATGTGAATCTTTTTATGTGTTGTTGAGCACGTGCGTTGCTCTTTTCCTAGTATTAATAATGAAGTCATTGCATAAAACAATTAACCAAGTCATGGCTAAGAGAAATGTGGTGTGCACATTTAGATGGAGATCAATGATCATTCCTCTCCATAACGCTTATATTAAAACTAGACAACAGGTTGTAACCATTGTAATACTTGTTTGCTTGTTGCGCAGTTGGCTATGAACGATTTTCTTGGGGCGAACATTTGTATACTGAGCAAGCAGCAGTCAGACGATAATTGATAATCTTGGTGTTCAGCTGTGGTGGTTATTTTAGTGCAGTACATATCTACTTTTGAATGAGTCATTGCACCAAATAATGTTACAAGGCATGGCTAAGCGTAATTGGGTAAATAAATGTATTTATGACAATCAATTTGCAAGAAGATATAAATATGCATCTTTAGAAACCGGTAAAAGTTTAATATTACAGATGCACTACAATGCATCAGCCAATCAATAAACGCCAACCAGAAACCATTTAACTGACCAGCACAAACCTCGTGACGTGTAACAAGATCTTAAAATAAGAGAGTTGTCGTAATTGAAAATTATGGAATGGTTTCCTGAGCCAATCTCTTGAGTTTTGACAAAATACATAACTGTATTATTAGCAGTAAACGAACAGATGCTCCACTAATATAAACAAAAATATCAATTGAATGGAATATCTCACTGAAAGGTAGAAGAAGGAAATTACAACACGTACATGTAGATCAAGGCTAATGCCTATCCCTAAAGTTAATATTAAAACCGGACAATATGCGAAGCTTTGGTGAACAATTTAAAGCCGACAAATATACATAGCCTTTAGCAGTGTTACCATAGGTTCAGTAGACACACAGGGACTTCGCTATTGTATGAAATGTTGTTCCAGCGAGAAGGAAATATAAACTGAAAAGAAGATCTAACTGGAAGGTAGAAACAGGAAATTACAACGCGTCACACTCGCATCCCTTGTATCCATCTTCCATACTTAGGTTCTACGTCACATAAACTTCAACATATTATCCGACAAGCAGGCATCAAGGTCTACCACTCCGCCCCAAACAAGCTTGAAGGAATTCTCCACACCCACAAGGACAAACCGGATGCCAGCAACAGAGCAACAGTATACTGGATCCTTGTGATTGTGGCGAAGTCTATATCGGGGAAACGGAACGGAACCACCCCACAAGGCTGAAGGAACACCGAGCACAATTTACTGTCAAGCAACTGAGCTCATGACACCCATCATCCCATCGAGATCTTCATGCATAAAACCGTACCCCATGACATAGGCACCTCAGCGACATTTGACGACCCCTACTACCGACTCAAGGATCTTCTATATCCAAAGTCAACATCCCACCCCAGACTAATTAATCTCCTACATCCTAAG
>CM055816.1:52389687-52430925 GCA_029582265.1 Zoroaster sp. YZ-2022 | reverse complement strand
GATCTCGGTCGGCTATCACCTTGGTAGGTCGGCTGCAACAGAAAAACAAAGGAGGATTAATCTCGATCATACATTTGTAAATACAATATCTCAATGCTACTTTGCTGCATGTGCACACAGGCCACAGGGGGTCATGCGCAAAATGAATATTGTGCTGAAAAAAAAAAATATGGCAGATTCCATCCACTCTCCAAAACTCGTTATCGAGAAATGTTCGTTTTAATGTGGGATTGTGAATGTGAATTCCCCCAACTTCTTGCATAATACGACTTATGAGGGCCTTTCGAATACAAGGCTATTCTTTTGGAAGCTTCAGACTAAGAGTGCATTTTCAGCCTGTTAACGCTAAACAGCACGACCGGCTATGGGTAAATGTTAAAATTTCTATGCTATATCTATACATCAACTTGCTGTTTCAATGAATACAAATATTACCCCAACAAACTACTAATAATTGTACATTTTCACTTGACGTTTTTGACCCAGTCCAGGGGGTGGGGATTTGGTCAATCCTATTAAAAGGGATCCATTTTCTAAATTTACATTACTCAACTCCAACAGTTCTAACGCTATTTACGCTATAGCCTAGGAAAATAAGTGAATTACGTTAATTTGCATTGCCATTGGGCCAGGAAGAGTAACGTTAACTGTTATTAATATTAGTTATTCATTTTACTGTGATTTTGGCCTACCTCTTCAAGTTCAACGTCGTCGTCGTCGTCATCCATTACTTCGTCATCTGATTCTGAGCCACTGTCTGCCAAAATCTCAGCCAAAATGCCATCATTTATGTCCGTTTCCATCATGATTGCAACTAAATTCAACTGGACGCTAGCACCATACAAAAACCGCAAAGTGACGCACTTTTCTTTTCATAAACTTTTATACACTGCATTCCTGTCAATAGAGGGCGCCAACCCCAAAAACCACTCAAGCATTTTCAGGTGGTGATTTAAGTCGCCGTGGTCGTCAAGGGCATGCCGATTCCCGGCACCTTTAGAGCCCACGGGAAGGAAGCGTATCACAACAAAGGCTCTTTTAGAGCCCGTGGGATCGAAAGGGTTAATGTGAAGGCAACTAATAAACAAGTCGCACAGGCAGATTTTGCGCTATGACCGGATAAAAATAAAACGGGGTGAAAATGTTTTGAATTTTGTATTTGCAGTTTTGTTTGGACTTGGTGGCATTAATCTCTTATCTTTCACCCAGTTTTTATCGTGCAATTCCTCTGATAAACCATGAAAAACAACAAAAAATGCTCAATTTTAAAATGTGTTTATCTCAAAAGTGGTTTTCCTTTAGCTGAACGAAACCACCCGTACTAAAATTAACATAATAATTCTGGTGTCAAATTAAAGCTAAACGTTGGCAGTTAACACAAGCAATATTTGTCTGAACTTCAATGAGTCAAGTATGTAAAACATAATGAATAACAATTATCGTAAAACAATGCACTATGAATACAGTAGCTAAATCAGCTACTTTATTAACCATTTTCAGTACCAGCCTTTGCAAGGCAGTAGCCTACCCCCTCCTTACCACAGCATGCTTTGGTATACTTTATTGGCGCATCCCATTATGTTGTGCAGATTGTGGTTGAGCAATTCATTTTTGAACCACATACACAGGGCAATAAGAAATGCAACATGGTCTGTAGTCACTCTGTGGAATGAGAAAGAAAAAAATGTCAGTAGAGAGGCACCTAATTTACCTGTATCGCATCTTCCACGATTCGAATTCGCTTGCCCCGGTTATCCGATTTCCCTTCCTGTCTCTGCTGCTCAGTTGTCAAAATGATTTGCCACCGACGAATAGTAATACACTGTAAAATTGCACCCCAGTATATATAGGCAGCGGAATGCAATGGGCCGGGCATGCGTTGTGCACACGTGCAATTTTCAAAAGGGACTCTAGGCTGGTCCCTGTAAAGTGAACGGTTTACCACTTTACCATATACTTTTCCCCCAACCCCATTAGAAACATGCACACGGTCTACCATTTGGTATCTCTAGTAAGATTTTGATAGTCTTTAAAATAGTCTTTTTTTACTTTAAAATGGTAAACCGTCAACCTTTACCGTTTGTTTTCGCGTAACCCTGGTGACATCCAATCACCGTCAGGCGCTCGTATTGGGCACTCAGGAATGTTTGAATATTTACAAGCATCCACTATAATGACAGATGTTTCACATTGAAGGTTTTTTCTTTGAGAGAATGGAAGACTTGTGTGAGACTTATGTAAGACTGTTAGGACAATAAAGTTAATTTAACCCAATTCGTGGATTATTGGTAAAGTATATTGTCAGTTAATCATTTCAACCGATCAAAATAATGCCATGATCGGCTAATTTTACACATAAATACAGCAGTCGTAGCAGACTGTAGTCACAACGCATTTGGACATGTTGCACTGCATGCCGCTTCCGTCTTAGATATCTACCGAGACCTACTTCGTACGATGTGGCAAATGTTGTGGTACACAGAAGGGATTCAGGACGCGTTTGCAACTGATGTACATAATTTTCTCCCTATGATATCATTGTATATTGTTTGTATTCATGTTTTTTCTTTGTTTCCGCGCCTTGAGCGCCCAGCAGGGTGGATATGTGTGCGCTACAAATCTTTATTATTATTATTATTATTATTATTATTATATGATATTATTGTTATTGTTCTATATTATATTATTATTTTATATTATTATTATCATTTGATACTATTATTTACTCTGCTTATCTACAGAAGTCGGAAGGGCGTACTGACCTTGCTCGATTCATTATGAAATAGGGGCCATATAGTGATACAGGTACGTTATAATGCATAATTATTGTATAATTATCATTGCATATTTAGGTTCGTAATGTACAAATGTGATATTTGTACTTTATACATAATCTATTTTGGACTTGGAAACACTTTTATGTGGACTCTTCGCCAGTTCAGTGAAACCTTCAGTGTCCAATGAAATAAAAACGACAATGCGCACCTTTTTATAAAAAGTTTTCATGCATCCGTTGATAACGAAAGAGGGCGCTTCACATGTAAACAAACGAGACGTCTGCAGTGACGCTGGTTCATAAGATGGTACTAATTATGCATGATATAGGCCTAGTTTACATCTATTGAGTGGTTTTGCTTTTGCTTTTCTAAGCACATGGACTCCGAAGCACGATATAGTTTCACCAACTGTAAGTTTAATGCTGTTGCGTTTAAAAAACTAACAAATGTTGATACAAAATCGGCAGTGTGCCGCCACTATTGAACTGTGTGCAAAGTCTACGAGGGGTCTCAGAAATCATTGTCAAATGTACACACCATATTGAATTTATCTCTGCTGAAATCACATTTTGTACTCGCATTTACAATGATTGATGGTAATATAGGTTAGATATGACGAGAAAAGTGGCAGAAAAATAGTTTCCGAATGTGGTTGTTCCATACAGTTTGCACAAGTTTCTGTCCCATTATTTATAGTTGAGTTCCTAAGCTGGAATTAGTACAAGGAAGTTTTAAGCACTCTTTCTATTGTGCAAAACATGGCTTGTACATAATTTGTGCACTGTCACGTGATTGCAATTCATTGTATATTCTCCCTTGTCCGTGCACGGCCAAAGAAATGCATTGTTGTTTTACCCACCCACTCACTCGGCTTTGTAGATACCTGCAGTCGTAGACCCTCTATTGTCCCTGTTTTGTTTGTACTTTAACTTTTGGGAAGACCTTACCCCACTTCCTTCCATTCCCTGACTACCAAGTGTCAAAATATAATCCAATCAGTCATATTTATAATACGGACTGTCTCAAATTATGTTTTCACAGAATGCATGGGAGCTACACGGGCTACTCTCACGTGAATTGAACTCCTTCACCAAGCTGCCCAGTCTGGCTGTAATTGCAATGGAGTAGCTGTACTGTGCTCGAGAAATATTGATTCAAAATAAAATTGAGATACGGTAAGTACATTTGTATACGCATATGGGAGAGGAAATACAGAAACATAAGATAACCGGGCCAGCAAATTGTGGCAAAACTTTTCGATTGAATTCATTAAATAACATTATTCAAAACCTTCACCAATCCAGTGACAGGTACATTTGCCTGGGTTGGAGCAGAAATAAGTGAGCTTGTGTTTCTTAACGATTTTTGTTGTACTGCACAAGTATTGCCTTGGAATGATATGCTGCTTTTATTAGAAGGGCAAACAGTCCATATCAGCACCCAAGAGTCATTATGCAAGAGATCTAACTTTTGATAAGGACGCTCCCACATTTTGCAGTGGAAAGCAGCCCTTGGTTTACATTAGTGGTGGCTCTGTAGATGAACACAAGATTGAGATGATGTCTGTTAGGTGGAACACATTTGCATTTTCATATCAAATTTCAAAAGAATAACAAAAGGATATACCTGCATGTCCTTTTGCTTTGCACATTTCATACTGGATAATATTAATGAAGATGATTTAAATGAGGCACTACAATGCAATCATTGCATTTTATAAATGACTATTGTTAAATTAAAATTACTACCCTCATGACCAAAGTAGTAGTAGTAATTCTTGTGAGTTGCTACTGGTCACAAACTGATACAATTGCATACTCCGAGTTGATTCTGCTCTGCCATTAACATATTGTGTACTTGAAAAGTTACTAAACAAAATCTTAAGGGAAAACAAGGTCCATTTCTGCCGATTACTGAAACAGCCGATGTCTCATTATACCCTAGTGAAAATAGCCAATAAGGATAATAATTAAACATCCCAAATAAGACGATTTCAAACCAAAGATTTTCAAATGGTATGAAGTTGTTACAATTGTACATGGGTCATTCCATATGAACTCGCCCAGAGGTCCCGTGGTGACTAACTCAAATGTTGGGTTCTCTGGTTGAGTTCATGTCGAATGACACGTATTGGAATTTTAACAAATCAAACCAGTACTAGAACCTATTAAAATAATTTATAACCAATCCAAAAACAATTTTATTATTTTTTTACACACATACGCCCCCCCCCCCCCCGCCACATATTTGTCAATGAGTTTAATTTGTTTGTTATGAATTGATATTAAGAAATACTATGAACAAAACATTGTCTGTGATTAAGTCAAATAATGCATCTTGAATGAATTATTTAAAATGTAATATTCATGACCACTTTTCATTTGTCTACTTACAGTGTTTATGTATGTGCAACATGTCCAAATGCGTTGTCATTTGCGGTTTAAAAAGGTAGTATACACCATTTGCTTTTGCTGTAATTTTCGAACATGGATGGGTTAGGGGATTCATATTATAGTAAATATTGTGACGGTGACCTGTTTTAAAGTTTTGTGTTCATAGATTCTTGAAAATCCCCCCCCCCCCTCCAAAATAAAATGCTGTTCTGGTAGTCTTGTGGTCAGTGTTTGAAAATGTTGGGTTTTTCCAATGATTGCCGGCCGGCAATCGTTGAAAATTGATACATAATTCCACTTTTCTTGAGGACCACAGCACAGCATGTGCCGTTATTTCACAAGATGCTGGAGACTGTTACTCACTTACAGTCAAGTAAGGTATTTCATAATAATTCACTAGTTCTTTTTTATGTTTGCAAATGGTGTATACTAAACTGATATACACCCAACCAAAAAACAAAGCCCCCCCCCAAAAAAAGAAAAAAGTGCTCAATAGTTTGTGAATTAGAACAATATAGTATAAGGGAGGGACTTTCTTTTGGATTGGGTATATTGTTAAAATAGACTTTGTTTAGAAAATTGGTGTTGGGCCCAGTGTAACCAAAAAATGACGGTAATGCCCCTTGATATTAAATATTTAAAAAAATGACTCATTACTTAGTTTCTGGATCAGAGATTGTCAATTATGGTGTACTGGTAATTAACAGTTTTTCCTTTTGTTTGGACCTGCTGCTAGGTATTTCAGTTCAACAAACGAAAAAATGCAAATATGTAAGTATGAATTAATGTAACTAATAAATGTGACCTGTTTCAACGAAAACAAAAACAAGTCGCACATGCTGATGATCTTTGTGCTATGACCGGATGAAATAAAATGGGGTGAAAATTTAGTGAATTTAGTATTTGCAGTTTTGGGTGGATTTAGTGACATTAATCTCTTATCTTTCACCGTGTTATTTTTGTTTATTTTGCAAGAACAAACATTGGTCAATTGGTAAAATCCTGCAATTCCTCTGATAAACCATGAAAACAAGAAAGAGTGCTCAAGTTTTCCTTTAGCTGAATGAAACCACCCATACTGAAATTAACATATAACAATAATTCTGGTGTCAAATTTAAAGCTAAACGTTGTCCTCTTTCCATCTGTACCAGAAACTTAATTTCAACAAAATATGACTTGTTTATGGTTTTGTGAGAGTAGGTCACAAATGTGGAAATGTAAAACAGAAGTCAAAACAAATAAAATTTAGCCAATAAAAAATAGCCAATAAGGATAATAATTAAGCATCCCAAATAAGACGATTTCAAACCAAAGATTTTCAAATGGTTTGAAGTTGTTAGAATTACATGGGTCATTCCATATGAACTCGCCCAGAGGTCCCGTGGTGACTAACTCAAATTTTGGGTTCTCTGGTTGAGTTCATCTGGAATGACACGTATTGGAATTTTAACAAATCAAACCAGTACTAGAAACTATTAAAATAATTTATAACCAATCCAAAAACAATTTGATGATAGATTCACACACATCCGCGCCCCCCCGCCATATTTGTCAATGAGTTTAATTTGTTTGTTATGAATTGATATTAAGAAATACTATGAACAAAACATTGTCTGTGATTAAGTCAAATAATGCATCTTGAATGAATTATTTAAAATGTAATATTCATGACCACTTTTCATTTGTCTACTTACAGTGTTTATGTATGTGCAACATGTCCAAATGCGTTGTCATTTTGCGGTTTAAAAAGGTAGTATACACACTTTGCTGATTCTGTAATTTTCGAACATGGATGGGTTAGGGGATTCATATTATAGTAAATATTGTGACGGTGACCTGTTTTAAAGTTTTGTGTTCATAGATTCTTGAAAATCCCCCCCCCCCTCCAAAATAAAATGCTGTTCTGGTAGTCTTGTGGTCAGTGTTTGAAAATGTTGGGTTTTTCCAATGATTGCCGGCCGGCAATCGTTGAAAATTGATACATAATTCCAATTTTCTTGAGGACCACAGCACAGCATGTGCCGTTATTTCACAAGATGCTGGAGACTGTTACTCACTTACAGTAAAGTAAGGTATTTCATAATAATTCACTAGTTCTTTTTTATGTTTGCAAATGGTGTATACTAAACTGATATACACCCAACCAAAAAACAAAGCCCCCCCCCCCCAAAAAAAAAAAGTGCTCAATAGTTTGTGAATTAGAACAAAAAAGTATAAGGGGAGGGGACTTTCTTTTTGGATTGGGTATATTGTTAAAATAGACTTTGTTTAGAAAATTGGTGTTGGGCCCAGTGTAACCAAAAAATGACGGTAATGCCCCTTGATATTAAATATTTAAAAAAATGACTCATTACTTAGTTTCTGGATCAGAGATTGTCAATTATGGTGTACTGGTAATTAACAGTTTTTCCTTTTTGTTTGGACCTGCTGCTAGGTATTTCAGTTCAACAAACGAAAAAATGCAAATATGTAAGTATTAATTAATGTAACTAATAAATGTGACCTGTTTCAACAAAAACAAAAAAAAGTCGCACACGCTGATTTTTGTACTATGACCGGATGAAATAAAATGGGGGTGAAAATTTAGTGAATTTAGTATTTGCAGTTTTGGGTGGATTTAGTGACATTAATCTCTTATCTTTCACCGTGTTATTTTTGTTTATTTTGCAAGAACAAACATCGGTCAATTGGTAAAATCCTGCAATTCCTCTGATAAACCATGAAAACAAGAAAAAGTGCTCAAGTTTTCCTTTAGCTGAATGAAACCACCCATACTGAAATTAACATAACAATAATTCTGGTGTCAAATTTAAAGCTAAACGTTGTCCTCTTTCCATCTGTACCAGAAACTTAATCTCAACAAAATATGACTTGTTTATGGTTTTGTGAGAGTAGGTCACAAATGTGGAAATGTAAAACAGAAGTCAAAACAATAAAAATTTAGCAAATAAAACCAAAACTGTGGTGTGATTTGCGTTTTATTCATGCAGTGTTTATTTCTTGGCACAAAAACACAAAGTATTACAATTTAGACATAATTATGACTAAGTCACCAAGCCTTTTTTGGCACTCTTTTGCAAGGAATAACCTAACTCAGTAATTTAGTGATAAATAACACTTCAGGCTATGCATAGTGGAATGACACGATAAAGTTTGCGGTGGCACCATGTGACTAATATCTTTCACTAAGTTGTGTAGGTTCTTAAAAGAACAACTTGGTTGAAACCAAACGGTTCTATTATGAACCTACAACTCAAGACAGAAAGTCGCATGGTGCCACTATGAAAACATATATCCTACATTAAATTAAAATTTTTTTTGGTTTGAGGGGTTAACAAACAATATTTGTCTGAACAATGAGTGAAGTATGTAAATATCATTAATAATAATTATCACAGAACAATGCACTATGAATACATTAGCTAAATCAGCTATTTATTAACACTTTCCAGTTCCAGCCACTTCTGTAAGGCATAGCCCTCCTTACCACAGCATGCTCTATTAACCCTTTCATTACCAGCCAGTTATGGCAGAGATTACCCTTCTTTACCACAGTAATTAGGAGCCCAATGTCACTTCAGCACCAGTGGATTTTTCACAATTTCATTGAAGTGCGCCCTCACACGGCAGGAATAGACATTGTTTTAACTTTCTCATTTGTATGTAAAAATGAGTATACAAAAGAGAGGAAAACATTGTGCAAAAGCTAAATATTTGGATCAGTATTTACACTAAAGTAAAGTAATACAAATGGGTGATATTTCATGCAAATACGGTACAGGTATAAGATTTTTTCCTTGTGAAAAACAACTTGGATGAGATTTTGGGGGATTGTTTTTGGTTATCTACTTGGAAATGAACCATTTACTTGTATTCAGTGTAAATACATCACAATCCATGCTAACACCCCAATTCAATGTTGGTTTGGACTAATCTGCAGATTTTGTAAGTGTAAAAGCAAAACAATTAAATATTTGGATCAGTATTTACACTAAAGTAAAGTAATACAAATGGGTGATTTCATGCAAATACGGTACAGGTATAAGATTTTTTCCATGTGAAAAACAACTTGGATGAGATTTTGGGGATTTTTTGGTTATCTACTTGAAATGAACCATTTACTTGTATTCAGTGTAAATACATCACAATCCATGCTAACACCCCACCCCCCAATTCAATGTTGGTTTGGACTGTAATCTGCGGCTTGTCTGACCATTCCCAACATTGAACGGGGGGGGGGGGGGGTTTGAAGGCAAATAATATAGATTTACAATCAAGTGATGTGGTATTTCTCAAAGCAAGGAACTATGCACATAGGGTGTGCACATTGTTTACAGATCATCTTTGTTTGTTTTCGCCTGCCTAATTTTCGGTTACTGCAAACAATGCAGTCGCGTTTCTTTCCATTGGGGGTTTTGCCAGGATAGTGCTGTTGCCCTGTCAACTCAATAGGAATATGGTATCTCAATTGACTTGTTGCGTTACGTTCCCAACCCAACAGCAAGCCCTGTACAATCCCTATACGAAAATCAAGATTACTGACATTTTTGTTCCCTGCTATGCTGGTGAATATTACTCTGCTATTGACAATACAGATATTCAGCATATGGAAAAAAACTCTTTTCCACCATTTCAAGCTTCTGTGTGTATGATTGTAGTACTGAAAACATTGGTTGGCAAGATCAGTTCCACCCATGTTTTTGTTGTAATCTTCAATACAATTGGGCTTCATAACATCACAAAATCCACTTGTGCTTTTATTACACCGAATTTGCTTTTTGGACAAATCAGTGTTGCCTACATTAGTTAAAAGTGTTACAGATTTTTTGTCTTGCCAAACGATACACAATTGCCCACCTTTCACCAAAAAAAATGGGTCATCTCCTTTCTTCATTTTATGGTTTTTTGGGTTTGCGGCCTGGGGTATTCCCTGTGTAGTGTAACGAACAGTTCCACAACATCCGAATCCTAGTTTAGCAAGTTTAGCTACAAGAGCTGGGCTAGTATAGTAATTATCACAATATATTACGTGTCCCTTATTCTCAAGTCCATGGACCAGATCAATGACGACTTTTCCTGCAACTGTTGGGTTTGGTGGATGGCAGTCTGATGAATTGAAATCTACGTCTGCATCACAAACAGTTTGGGTGTCGTCGGCTCCTGTGTACAGTTTCCAAGCACACGTGTATCCTGTTTTGGACTCGTTCAGGGAGAAGGCTTTAATACCCCGTTTGATAGGTTTGTTAGGCATGTACTGAACAAAACTCAAGCGTCCCTTGAATTTCAACATACTCTCGTCTGGAGACAGATTCTGCGCAGGGTTATACAGGTTGAGAAACTTCTGGACGAGGACTTCTATCAAGGGCCGAACTTTGGAAAGTTTGTCCCGTTTAGCCAAGGCTCTACGAGGAATTTGGTTATTTGAGATGTGGAGGAACCGAAGAATTGAACTGAACCGATTACGGGACATGATCGACGGATAGAATGGGATGTGAAGAATTTCAGATGTCGACCAGTACATCTTGTATTGAGAGGATTTGTTTATGCCCATAGCAATGAGAAGTGCCACAAATGCCATCATTTCTGGAATGTTGGTTGGGTGCCAGGATAATTGTTCATCAGGAATTGATTCTATTGTTTGCTGCGCATAGCGATTAGTCTCGTCGACGAGCATATTCCACACAAGTTGACAAAAATACAGCTTGAAGATCTCTACTGCCGACAGTGTGGCAAAGTCGCCGGTGGGGCCAGAATTTCCAGTGAACTGCACAGTCCCACACTCGTAATGGTCTCGTCGTTCCCAACCAGATCGGAAATCTAACTTTCCTGTCGTCCTCCTTGATCTCGGTCGGCTATCACCTTGGTAGGTCGGCTGCAACAGAAAAACAAAGGAGGATTAATCTCGATCATACATTTGTAAATACAATATCTCAATGCTACTTTGCTGCATGTGCACACAGGCCACAGGGGGTCATGCGCAAAATGAATATTGTGCTGAAAAAAAAAATATGGCAGATTCCATCCACTCTCCAAAACTCGTTATCGAGAAATGTTCGTTTTAATGTGGGATTGTGAATGTGAATTCCCCCAACTTCTTGCATAATACGACTTATGAGGGCCTTTCGAATACAAGGCTATTCTTTTGGAAGCTTCAGACTAAGAGTGCATTTTCAGCCTGTTAACGCTAAACAGCACGACCGGCTATGGGTAAATGTTAAAATTTCTATGCTATATCTATACATCAACTTGCTGTTTCAATGAATACAAATATTACCCCAACAAACTACTAATAATTGTACATTTTCACTTGACGTTTTTGACCCAGTCCAGGGGGTGGGGATTTGGTCAATCCTATTAAAAGGATCCATTTTCTAAATTTACATTACTCAACTCCAACAGTTCTAACGCTATTTACGCTATAGCCTAGGAAAATAAGTGAATTACGTTAATTTGCATTGCCATTGGGCCAGGAAGAGTAACGTTAACTGTTATTAATATTAGTTATTCATTTTTACTGTGATTTTGGCCTACCTCTTCAAGTTCAACGTCGTCGTCGTCGTCATCCATTACTTCGTCATCTGATTCTGAGCCACTGTCTGCCAAAATCTCAGCCAAAATGCCATCATTTATGTCCGTTTCCATCATGATTGCAACTAAATTCAACTGGACGCTAGCACCATACAAAAACCGCAAAGTGACGCACTTTTCTTTTCATAAACTTTTATACACTGCATTCCTGTCAATAGAGGGCGCCAACCCCAAAACCACTCAAGCATTTTCAGGTGGTGATTTAAGTCGCCGTGGTCGTCAAGGGCATGCCGATTCCCGGCACCTTTAGAGCCCACGGGAAGGAAGCGTATCACAACAAAGGCTCTTTTAGAGCCCGTGGGATCGAAAGGGTTAATGTGAAGGCAACTAATAAACAAGTCGCACAGGCAGATTTTGCGCTATGACCGGATAAAATAAAAACGGGGGTGAAAATGTTTTGAATTTTGTATTTGCAGTTTTGTTTGGACTTGGTGGCATTAATCTCTTATCTTTCACCCAGTTTTTTTTCGTGCAATTCCTCTGATAAACCATGAAAAACAACAAAAAATGCTCAATTTTAAAATGTGTTTATCTCAAAAGTGGTTTTCCTTTAGCTGAACGAAACCACCCGTACTAAAATTAACATAATAATTCTGGTGTCAAATTAAAGCTAAACGTTGGCAGTTAACACAAGCAATATTTGTCTGAACTTCAATGAGTCAAGTATGTAAAACATAATGAATAACAATTATCGTAAAACAATGCACTATGAATACAGTAGCTAAATCAGCTACTTTATTAACCATTTTCAGTACCAGCCTTTGCAAGGCAGTAGCCTACCCCCTCCTTACCACAGCATGCTTTGGTATACTTTATTGGCGCATCCCATTATGTTGTGCAGATTGTGGTTGAGCAATTCATTTTTGAACCACATACACAGGGCAATAAGAAATGCAACATGGTCTGTAGTCACTCTGTGGAATGAGAAAGAAAAAATGTCAGTAGAGAGGCACCTAATTTACCTGTATCGCATCTTCCACGATTCGAATTCGCTTGCCCCGGTTATCCGATTTCCTTCCTGTCTCTGCTGCTCAGTTGTCAAAATGATTTGCCACCGACGAATAGTAATACACTGTAAAATTGCACCCCAGTATATATAGGCAGCGGAATGCAATGGGCCGGGCATGCGTTGTGCACACGTGCAATTTTCAAAAGGGACTCCTAGGCTGGTCCCTGTAAAGTGAACGGTTTACCACTTTACCATATACTTTTCCCCCAACCCCATTAGAAACATGCACACGGTCTACCATTTGGTATCTCTAGTAAGATTTTGATAGTCTTTAAAATAGTCTTTTTTACTTTAAAATGGTAAACCGTCAACCTTTACCGTTTGTTTTCGCGTAACCCTGGTGACATCCAATCACCGTCAGGCGCTCGTATTGGGCACTCAGGAATGTTTGAATATTTACAAGCATCCACTATAATGACAGATGTTTCACATTGAAGGTTTTTCTTTGAGAGAATGGAAGACTTGTGTGAGACTTATGTAAGACTGTTAGGACAATAAAGTTAATTTAACCCAATTCGTGGATTATTGGTAAAGTATATTGTCAGTTAATCATTTCAACCGATCAAAATAATGCCATGATCGGCTAATTTTACACATAAATACAGCAGTCGTAGCAGACTGTAGTCACAACGCATTTGGACATGTTGCACTGCATGCCGCTTCCGTCTTAGATATCTACCGAGACCTACTTCGTACGATGTGGCAAATGTTGTGGTACACAGAAGGGATTCAGGACGCGTTTGCAACTGATGTACATAATTTTCTCCCTATGATATCATTGTATATTGTTTGTATTCATGTTTTTTCTTTGTTTCCGCGCCTTGAGCGCCCAGCAGGGTGGATATGTGCGCGCTACAAATCTTTATTATTATTATTATTATTATTATTATTATATGATATTATTGTTATTGTTCTATATTATATTATTATTTTATATTATTATTATCATTTGATACTATTATTTACTCTGCTTATCTACAGAAGTCGGAAGGGCGTACTGACCTTGCTCGATTCATTATGAAATAGGGGCCAAAAGTGATACAGGTACGTTATAATGCATAATTATTGTATAATTATCATTGCATATTTAGGTTCGTAATGTACAAATGTGATATTTGTACTTTATACATAATCTATTTTGGACTTGGAAACACTTTTATGTGGACTCTTCGCCAGTTCAGTGAAACCTTCAGTGTCCAATGAAATAAAAACGACAATGCGCACCTTTTTATAAAAGTTTTCATGCATCCGTTGATAACGAAAGAGGGCGCTTCACATGTAAACAAACGAGACGTCTGCAGTGACGCTGGTTCATAAGATGGTACTAATTATGCATGATATAGGCCTAGTTTACATCTATTGAGTGGTTTTGCTTTTGCTTTTCTAAGCACATGGACTCCGAAGCACGATATAGTTTCACCAACTGTAAGTTTAATGCTGTTGCGTTTAAAAACTAACAAATGTTGATACAAAATCGGCAGTGTGCCGCCACTATTGAACTGTGTGCAAAGTCTACGAGGGGTCTCAGAAATCATTGTCAAATGTACACACCATATTGAATTTATCTCTGCTGAAATCACATTTTGTACTCGCATTTACAATGATTGATGGTAATATAGGTTAGATATGACGAGAAAAGTGGCAGAAAAATAGTTTCCGAATGTGGTTGTTCCATACAGTTTGCACAAGTTTCTGTCCCATTATTTATAGTTGAGTTCCTAAGCTGGAATTAGTACAAGGAAGTTTTAAGCACTCTTTCTATTGTGCAAAACATGGCTTGTACATAATTTGTGCACTGTCACGTGATTGCAATTCATTGTATATTCTCCCTTGTCCGTGCACGGCCAAAGAAATGCATTGTTGTTTTACCCACCCACTCACTCGGCTTTGTAGATACCTGCAGTCGTAGACCCTCTATTGTCCCTGTTTTGTTTGTACTTTAACTTTTGGGAAGACCTTACCCCACTGTCCTTCCATTCCCTGACTACCAAGTGTCAAAATATAATCCAATCAGTCATATTTATAATACGGACTGTCTCAAATTATGTTTTCACAGAATGCATGGGAGCTACACGGGCTACTCTCACGTGAATTGAACTCCTTCACCAAGCTGCCCAGTCTGGCTGTAATTGCAATGGAGTAGCTGTACTGTGCTCGAGAAATATTGATTCAAAATAAAATTGAGATACGGTAAGTACATTTGTATACCATATGGGAGAGGAAATACAGAAACATAAGATAACCGGGCCAGCAAATTGTGGCAAAACTTTTCGATTGAATTCATTAAATAACATTATTCAAAACCTTCACCAATCCAGTGACAGGTACATTTGCCTGGGTTGGAGCAGAAATAAGTGAGCTTGTGTTTCTTAACGATTTTTGTTGTACTGCACAAGTATTGCCTTGGAATGATATGCTGCTTTTATTAGAAGGGCAAACAGTCCATATCAGCACCCAAGAGTCATTATGCAAGAGATCTAACTTTTGATAAGGACGCTCCCACATTTTGCAGTGGAAAGCAGCCCTTGGTTTACATTAGTGGTGGCTCTGTAGATGAACACAAGATTGAGATGATGTCTGTTAGGTGGAACACATTTGCATTTTCATATCAAATTTCAAAAGAATAACAAAAAGGATATACCTGCATGTCCCTTTTGCTTTGCACATTTCATACTGGATAATATTAATGAAGATGATTTAAATGAGGCACTACAATGCAATCATTGCATTTTATAAATGACTATTGTTAAATTAAAATTACTACCCTCATGACCAAAGTAGTAGTAGTAATTCTTGTGAGTTGCTACTGGTCACAAACTGATACAATTGCATACTCCGAGTTGATTCTGCTCTGCCATTAACATATTGTGTACTTGAAAAGTTACTAAACAAAATCTTAAGGGAAAACAAGGTCCATTTCTGCCGATTACTGAAACAGCCGATGTCTCATTATACCCTAGTGAAAATAGCCAATAAGGATAATAATTAAACATCCCAAATAAGACGATTTCAAACCAAAGATTTTCAAATGGTATGAAGTTGTTACAATTGTACATGGGTCATTCCATATGAACTCGCCCAGAGGTCCCGTGGTGACTAACTCAAATGTTGGGTTCTCTGGTTGAGTTCATGTCGAATGACACGTATTGGAATTTTAACAAATCAAACCAGTACTAGAACCTATTAAAATAATTTATAACCAATCCAAAAACAATTTGATGATAGATTTACACACATGCTAACACCGCCGCCACATATTTGTCAATGAGTTTAATTTGTTTGTTATGAATTGATATTAAGAAATACTATGAACAAAACATTGTCTGTGATTAAGTCAAATAATGCATCTTGAATGAATTATTTAAAATGTAATATTCATGACCACTTTTCATTTGTCTACTTACAGTGTTTATGTATGTGCAACATGTCCAAATGCGTTGTCATTTTGCGGTTTAAAAGGTAGTATACACCATTTGCTTTTGCTGTAATTTTCGAACATGGATGGGTTAGGGATTCATATTATAGTAAATATTGTGACGGTGACCTGTTTTAAAGTTTTGTGTTCATAGATTCTTGAAAATCCCCTCCAAAATAAAATGCTGTTCTGGTAGTCTTGTGGTCAGTGTTTGAAAATGTTGGGTTTTCCAATGATTGCCGGCCGGCAATCGTTGAAAATTGATACATAATTCCACTTTTCTTGAGGACCACAGCACAGCATGTGCCGTTATTTCACAAGATGCTGGAGACTGTTACTCACTTACAGTCAAGTAAGGTATTTCATAATAATTCACTAGTTCTTTTTTATGTTTGCAAATGGTGTATACTAAACTGATATACACCCAACCAAAAAACAAAGCCCCCCCCCAAAAAAAGAAAAAAGTGCTCAATAGTTTGTGAATTAGAACAAAAAAGTATAAGGGGAGGGGACTTTCTTTTTGGATTGGGTATATTGTTAAAATAGACTTTGTTTAGAAAATTGGTGTTGGGCCCAGTGTAACCAAAAATGACAGTAATGCCCTTGATATTAAATATTTAAAAAATGACTCATTACTTAGTTTCTGGATCAGAGATTGTCAATTATGGTGTACTGGTAATTAACAGTTTTTCCTTTTGTTTGGACCTGCTGCTAGGTATTTCAGTTCAACAAACGAAAAATGCAAATATGTAAGTATGAATTAATGTAACTAATAAATGTGACCTGTTTCAACGAAAACAAAAACAAGTCGCACATGCTGATTTTTGTGCTATGACCGGATGAAATAAAATGGGGTGAAAATTTAGTGAATTTAGTATTTGCAGTTTTGGGTGGATTTAGTGACATTAATCTCTTATCTTTCACCGTGTTATTTTTGTTTATTTTGCAAGAACAAACATTGGTCAATTGGTAAAATCCTGCAATTCCTCTGATAAACCATGAAAACAAGAAAGAGTGCTCAAGTTTTCCTTTAGCTGAATGAAACCACCCATACTGAAATTAACATATAACAATAATTCTGGTGTCAAATTTAAAGCTAAACGTTGTCCTCTTTCCATCTGTACCAGAAACTTAATTTCAACAAAATATGACTTGTTTATGGTTTTGTGAGAGTAGGTCACAAATGTGGAAATGTAAAACAGAAGTCAAAACAAATAAAATTTAGCCAATAAAAAATAGCCAATAAGGATAATAATTAAGCATCCCAAATAAGACGATTTCAAACCAAAGATTTTCAAATGGTTTGAAGTTGTTAGAATTACATGGGTCATTCCATATGAACTCGCCCAGAGGTCCCGTGGTGACTAACTCAAATTTTGGGTTCTCTGGTTGAGTTCATCTGGAATGACACGTATTGGAATTTTAACAAATCAAACCAGTACTAGAAACTATTAAAATAATTTATAACCAATCCAAAAATAATTTGATGATAGATTCACACACATCCCCCCCCGCCATATTTGTCAATGAGTTTAATTTGTTTGTTATGAATTGATATTAAGAAATACTATGAACAAAACATTGTCTGTGATTAAGTCAAATAATGCATCTTGAATGAATTATTTAAAATGTAATATTCATGACCACTTTTCATTTGTCTACTTACAGTGTTTATGTATGTGCAACATGTCCAAATGCGTTGTCATTTTGCGGTTTAAAAAGGTAGTATACACCATTTGCTTTTGCTGTAATTTTCGAACATGGATGGGTTAGGGGATTCATATTATAGTAAATATTGTGACGGTGACCTGTTTTAAAGTTTTGTGTTCATAGATTCTTGAAAATCCCCCCCCCCCTCCAAAATAAAATGCTGTTCTGGTAGTCTTGTGGTCAGTGTTTGAAAATGTTGGGTTTTTCCAATGATTGCCGGCCGGCAATCGTTGAAAATTGATACATAATTCCAATTTTCTTGAGGACCACAGCACAGCATGTGCCGTTATTTCACAAGATGCTGGAGACTGTTACTCACTTACAGTAAAGTAAGGTATTTCATAATAATTCACTAGTTCTTTTTTATGTTTGCAAATGGTGTATACTAAACTGATATACACCCAACCAAAAAACAAAGCCCCCCCCCCCCCCCAAAAAAAAGTGCTCAATAGTTTGTGAATTAGAACAAAAAAGTATAAGGGGAGGGGACTTTCTTTTTGGATTGGGTATATTGTTAAAATAGACTTTGTTTAGAAAATTGGTGTTGGGCCCAGTGTAACCAAAAATGACAGTAATGCCCTTGATATTAAATATTTAAAAAAATGACTCATTACTTAGTTTCTGGATCAGAGATTGTCAATTATGGTGTACTGGTAATTAACAGTTTTTCCTTTTTGTTTGGACCTGCTGCTAGGTATTTCAGTTCAACAAACGAAAAAATGCAAATATGTAAGTATTAATTAATGTAACTAATAAATGTGACCTGTTTCAACAAAAACAAAAAAAAGTCGCACACGCTGATTTTTGTACTATGACCGGATGAAATAAAATGGGGGTGAAAATTTAGTGAATTTAGTATTTGCAGTTTTGGGTGGATTTAGTGACATTAATCTCTTATCTTTCACCGTGTTATTTTTGTTTATTTTGCAAGAACAAACATCGGTCAATTGGTAAAATCCTGCAATTCCTCTGATAAACCATGAAAACAAGAAAAAGTGCTCAAGTTTTCCTTTAGCTGAATGAAACCACCCATACTGAAATTAACATAACAATAATTCTGGTGTCAAATTTAAAGCTAAACGTTGTCCTCTTTCCATCTGTACCAGAAACTTAATCTCAACAAAATATGACTTGTTTATGGTTTTGTGAGAGTAGGTCACAAATGTGGAAATGTAAAACAGAAGTCAAAACAATAAAAATTTAGCAAATAAAAACCAAAAACTGTGGTGTGATTTGCGTTTTATTCATGCAGTGTTTATTTCTTGGCACAAAAACACAAAGTATTACAATTTAGACATAATTATGACTAAGTCACCAAGCCTTTTTTGGCACTCTTTTGCAAGGAATAACCTAACTCAGTAATTTAGTGATAAATAACACTTCAGGCTATGCATAGTGGAATGACACGATAAAGTTTGCGGTGGCACCATGTGACTAATATCTTTCACAAGTTGTGTAGGTTCTTAAAAGAACAACTTGGTTGTAAACCAAACGGTTCTTTTAAGAACCTACAACTCAAGAAAGATAGTCGCATGGTGCCACTATGAAAACATATTTCCTACATTTATTTTTTTTTTTTTTTTGGTTTGAGGGGTTAACAAACAATATTTGTCTGAACAATGAGTGAAGTATGTAAATATCATTAATAATAATTATCACAGAACAATGCACTATGAATACATTAGCTAAATCAGCTATTTATTAACACTTTCCAGTTCCAGCCACTTCTGTAAGGCATAGCCCTCCTTACCACAGCATGCTCTATTAACCCTTTCATTACCAGCCAGTTATGGCAGAGATTACCCTTCTTTACCACAGTAATTAGGAGCCCAATGTCACTTCAGCACCAGTGGATTTTTCACAATTTCATTGAAGTGCGCCCTCACACGGCAGGAATAGACATTGTTTTAACTTTCTCATTTGTATGTAAAAATGAGTATACAAAAGAGAGGAAAACATTGTGCAAAAGCTAAATATTTGGATCAGTATTTACACTAAAGTAAAGTAATACAAATGGGTGATATTTCATGCAAATACGGTACAGGTATAAGAACTTTCTTCCATGTGAAAAACAACTTGGATGAGATTTTGGGGGATTGTTTTTGGTTATCTACTTGGAAATGAACCATTTACTTGTATTCAGTGTAAATACATCACAATCCATGCTAACACCCCCCCCCCCCCCCAATTCAATGTTGGTTTGGACTAATCTGCAGATTTTGTAAGTGTAAAAGCAAAACAATTAAATATTTGGATCAGTATTTACACTAAAGTAAAGTAATACAAATGGGTGATTTCATGCAAATACGGTACAGGTATAAGATTTTTTCCATGTGAAAAACAACTTGGATGAGATTTTGGGGATTTTTTGGTTATCTACTTGAAATGAACCATTTACTTGTATTCAGTGTAAATACATCACAATCCATGCTAACACCCCACCCCACCCACCCCCCAATTAAATTTTGGTTTGGACTGTAATAAGCGGCTTGTCTGACCATTCCAAACATTGAACGGAGAGTTGAAACAAATAATATAGATTTACAATCAAGTGATGTGGTATTTCTCAAAGCAAGGAACTATGCACATAGGGTGTGCACATTGTTTACAGATCATCTTTGTTTGTTTTCGCCTGCCTAATTTTCGGTTACTGCAAACAATGCAGTCGCGTTTCTTTCCATTGGTGGTTTTGCCAGGATAGTGCTGTTGCCCTGTCAACTCAATAGGAATATGGTATCTCAATTGACTTGTTGCGTTACGTTCCCAACCCAACAGCAAGCCCTGTACAATCCCTATACGAAAATCAAGATTACTGACATTTTTGTTCCCTGCTATGCTGGTGAATATTACTCTGCTATTGACAATACAGATATTCAGCATATGGAAAAAACTCTTTTCCACCATTTCAAGCTTCTGTGTGTATGATTGTAGTACTGAAAACATTGGTTGGCAAGATCAGTTCCACCCATGTTTTTGTTGTAATCTTCAATACAATTGGGCTTCATAACATCACAAAATCCACTTGTGCTTTTATTACACCGAATTTGCTTTTGGACAAATCAGTGTTGCCTACATTAGTTAAAAGTGTTACAGATTTTTGTCTTGCCAAACGATACACAATTGCCCACCTTTCACCAAAAAATGGGTCATCTCCTTTCTTCATTTTATGGTTTTTGGGTTTGCGGCCTGGGGTATTCCTGTGTAGTGTAACGAACAGTTCCACAACATCCGAATCCTAGTTTAGCAAGTTTAGCTACAAGAGCTGGGCTAGTATAGTAATTATCACAATATATTACGTGTCCCTTATTCTCAAGTCCATGGACCAGATCAATGACGACTTTTCCTGCAACTGTTGGGTTTGGTGGATGGCAGTCTGATGAATTGAAATCTACGTCTGCATCACAAACAGTTTGGGTGTCGTCGGCTCCTGTGTACAGTTTCCAAGCACACGTGTATCCTGTTTTGGACTCGTTCAGGGAGAAGGCTTTAATACCCCGTTTGATAGGTTTGTTAGGCATGTACTGAACAAAACTCAAGCGTCCTTGAATTTCAACATACTCTCGTCTGGAGACAGATTCTGCGCAGGGTTATACAGGTTGAGAAACTTCTGGACGAGGACTTCTATCAAGGGCCGAACTTTGGAAAGTTTGTCCCGTTTAGCCAAACTCTACGAGGAATTTGGTTATTTGAGATGTGGAGGAACCGAAGAATTGAACTGAACCGATTACGGGACATGATCGACGGATAGAATGGGATGTGAAGAATTTCAGATGTCGACCAGTACATCTTGTATTGAGAGGATTTGTTTATGCCCATAGCAATGAGAAGTGCCACAAATGCCATCATTTCTGGAATGTTGGTTGGGTGCCAGGATAATTGTTCATCAGGAATTGATTCTATTGTTTGCTGCGCATAGCGATTAGTCTCGTCGACGAGCATATTCCACACAAGTTGACAAAAATACAGCTTGAAGATCTCTACTGCCGACAGTGTGGCAAAGTCGCCGGTGGGGCCAGAATTTCCAGTGAACTGCACAGTCCCACACTCGTAATGGTCTCGTCGTTCCCAACCAGATCGGAAATCTAACTTTCCTGTCGTCCTCCTTGATCTCGGTCGGCTATCACCTTGGTAGGTCGGCTGCAACAGAAAAACAAAGGAGGATTAATCTCGATCATACATTTGTAAATACAATATCTCAATGCTACTTTGCTGCATGTGCACACAGGCCACAGGGGTCATGCGCAAAATGAATATTGTGCTGAAAAAAAATATGGCAGATTCCATCCACTCTCCAAAACTCGTTATCGAGAAATGTTCGTTTTAATGTGGGATTGTGAATGTGAATTCCCCCAACTTCTTGCATAATACGACTTATGAGGGCCTTTCGAATACAAGGCTATTCTTTTGGAAGCTTCAGACTAAGAGTGCATTTTCAGCCTGTTAACGCTAAACAGCACGACCGGCTATGGGTAAATGTTAAAATTTCTATGCTATATCTATACATCAACTTGCTGTTTCAATGAATACAAATATTACCCCAACAAACTACTAATAATTGTACATTTTCACTTGACGTTTTTGACCCAGTCCAGGGGGTGGGGATTTGGTCAATCCTATTAAAAGTGATCCATTTTCTAAATTTACATTACTCAACTCCAACAGTTCTAACGCTATTTACGCTATAGCCTAGGAAAATAAGTGAATTACGTTAATTTGCATTGCCATTGGGCCAGGAAGAGTAACGTTAACTGTTATTAATATTAGTTATTCATTTTTACTGTGATTTTGGCCTACCTCTTCAAGTTCAACGTCGTCGTCGTCGTCATCCATTACTTCGTCATCTGATTCTGAGCCACTGTCTGCCAAAATCTCAGCCAAAATGCCATCATTTATGTCCGTTTCCATCATGATTGCAACTAAATTCAACTGGACGCTAGCACCATACAAAAACCGCAAAGTGACGCACTTTTCTTTTCATAAACTTTTATACACTGCATTCCTGTCAATAGAGGGCGCCAACCCCAAAAACCACTCAAGCATTTTCAGGTGGTGATTTAAGTCGCCGTGGTCGTCAAGGGCATGCCGATTCCCGGCACCTTTTAGAGCCCACGGGAAGGAAGCGTATCACAACAAAGGCTCTTTTTAGAGCCCGTGGGATCGAAAGGGTTAATTAATGTGAAGGCAACTAATAAACAAGTCGCACAGGCAGATTTTGCGCTATGACCGGATAAAATAAAAACGGGGGTGAAAATGTTTTGAATTTTGTATTTGCAGTTTTGTTTGGACTTGGTGGCATTAATCTCTTATCTTTCACCCAGTTTTTTTTTCGTGCAATTCCTCTGATAAACCATGAAAAACAACAAAAAATGCTCAATTTTAAAATGTGTTTATCTCAAAAGTGGTTTTCCTTTAGCTGAACGAAACCACCCGTACTAAAATTAACATAATAATTCTGGTGTCAAATTAAAGCTAAACGTTGGCAGTTAACACAAGCAATATTTGTCTGAACTTCAATGAGTCAAGTATGTAAAACATAATGAATAACAATTATCGTAAAACAATGCACTATGAATACAGTAGCTAAATCAGCTACTTTATTAACCATTTTCAGTACCAGCCTTTGCAAGGCAGTAGCCTACCCCCTCCTTACCACAGCATGCTTTGGTATACTTTATTGGCGCATCCCATTATGTTGTGCAGATTGTGGTTGAGCAATTCATTTTGAACCACATACACAGGGCAATAAGAAATGCAACATGGTCTGTAGTCACTCTGTGGAATGAGAAAGAAAAAATGTCAGTAGAGAGGCACCTAATTTACCTGTATCGCATCTTCCACGATTCGAATTCGCTTGCCCCGGTTATCCGATTTCCTTCCTGTCTCTGCTGCTCAGTTGTCAAAATGATTTGCCACCGACGAATAGTAATACACTGTAAAATTGCACACCCAGTATATATAGGCAGCGGAATGCAATGGGCCGGGCATGCGTTGTGCACACGTGCAATTTTCAAAAGGGACTCCTAGGCTGGTCCCTGTAAAGTGAACGGTTTACCACTTTACCATATACTTTTCCCCAACCCCATTAGAAACATGCACACGGTCTACCATTTGGTATCTCTAGTAAGATTTTGATAGTCTTTAAAATAGTCTTTTTTACTTTAAAATGGTAAACCGTCAACCTTTACCGTTTGTTTCGCGTAACCCTGGTGACATCCAATCACCGTCAGGCGCTCGTATTGGGCACTCAGGAATGTTTGAATATTTACAAGCATCCACTATAATGACAGATGTTTCACATTGAAGGTTTTTCTTTGAGAGAATGGAAGACTTGTGTGAGACTTATGTAAGACTGTTAGGACAATAAAGTTAATTTAACCCAATTCGTGGATTATTGGTAAAGTATATTGTCAGTTAATCATTTCAACCGATCAAAATAATGCCATGATCGGCTAATTTTACACATAAATACAGCAGTCGTAGCAGACTGTAGTCACAACGCATTTGGACATGTTGCACTGCATGCCGCTTCCGTCTTAGATATCTACCGAGACCTACTTCGTACGATGTGGCAAATGTTGTGGTACACAGAAGGGATTCAGGACGCGTTTGCAACTGATGTACATAATTTTCTCCCTATGATATCATTGTATATTGTTTGTATTCATGTTTTGTCTTTGTTTCCGCGCCTTGAGCGCCCAGCAGGGTGGATATGTGCGCGCTACAAATCTTTATTATTATTATTATTATTATTATATGATATTATTGTTATTGTTCTATATTATATTATTATTTTATATTATTATTATCATTTGATACTATTATTTACTCTGCTTATCTACAGAAGTCGGAAGGGCGTACTGACCTTGCTCGATTCATTATGAAATAGGGGCCAAAAAGTGATACAGGTACGTTATAATGCATAATTATTGTATAATTATCATTGCATATTTAGGTTCGTAATGTACAAATGTGATATTTGTACTTTATACATAATCTATTTTGGACTTGGAAACACTTTTATGTGGACTCTTCGCCAGTTCAGTGAAACCTTCAGTGTCCAATGAAATAAAAACGACAATGCGCACCTTTTTATAAAAAGTTTTCATGCATCCGTTGATAACGAAAGAGGGCGCTTCACATGTAAACAAACGAGACGTCTGCAGTGACGCTGGTTCATAAGATGGTACTAATTATGCATGATATAGGCCTAGTTTACATCTATTGAGTGGTTTTGCTTTTGCTTTTCTAAGCACATGGACTCCGAAGCACGATATAGTTTCACCAACTGTAAGTTTAATGCTGTTGCGTTTAAAAACTAACAAATGTTGATACAAAATCGGCAGTGTGCCGCCACTATTGAACTGTGTGCAAAGTCTACGAGGGGTCTCAGAAATCATTGTCAAATGTACACACCATATTGAATTTATCTCTGCTGAAATCACATTTTGTACTCGCATTTACAATGATTGATGGTAATATAGGTTAGATATGACGAGAAAAGTGGCAGAAAAATAGTTTCCGAATGTGGTTGTTCCATACAGTTTGCACAAGTTTCTGTCCCATTATTTATAGTTGAGTTCCTAAGCTGGAATTAGTACAAGGAAGTTTTTAAGCACTCTTTCTATTGTGCAAAACATGGCTTGTACATAATTTGTGCACTGTCACGTGATTGCAATTCATTGTATATTCTCCCTTGTCCGTGCACGGCCAAAGAAATGCATTGTTGTTTTACCCACCCACTCACTCGGCTTTGTAGATACCTGCAGTCGTAGACCCTCTATTGTCCCTGTTTTGTTTGTACTTTAACTTTTGGGAAGACCTTACCCCACTTCCTTCCATTCCCTGACTACCAAGTGTCAAAATATAATCCAATCAGTCATATTTATAATACGGACTGTCTCAAATTATGTTTTCACAGAATGCATGGGAGCTACACGGGCTACTCTCACGTGAATTGAACTCCTTCACCAAGCTGCCCAGTCTGGCTGTAATTGCAATGGAGTAGCTGTACTGTGCTCGAGAAATATTGATTCAAAATAAAATTGAGATACGGTAAGTACATTTGTATACGGCATATGGGAGAGGAAATACAGAAACATAAGATAACCGGGCCAGCAAATTGTGGCAAAACTTTTCGATTGAATTCATTAAATAACATTATTCAAAACCTTCACCAATCCAGTGACAGGTACATTTGCCTGGGTTGGAGCAGAAATAAGTGAGCTTGTGTTTCTTAACGATTTTTGTTGTACTGCACAAGTATTGCCTTGGAATGATATGCTGCTTTTATTAGAAGGGCAAACAGTCCATATCAGCACCCAAGAGTCATTATGCAAGAGATCTAACTTTTGATAAGGACGCTCCCACATTTTGCAGTGGAAAGCAGCCCTTGGTTTACATTAGTGGTGGCTCTGTAGATGAACACAAGATTGAGATGATGTCTGTTAGGTGGAACACATTTGCATTTTCATATCAAATTTCAAAAGAATAACAAAAGGATATACCTGCATGTCCCTTTTGCTTTGCACATTTCATACTGGATAATATTAATGAAGATGATTTAAATGAGGCACTACAATGCAATCATTGCATTTTATAAATGACTATTGTTAAATTAAAATTACTACCCTCATGACCAAAGTAGTAGTAGTAATTCTTGTGAGTTGCTACTGGTCACAAACTGATACAATTGCATACTCCGAGTTGATTCTGCTCTGCCATTAACATATTGTGTACTTGAAAAGTTACTAAACAAAATCTTAAGGGAAAACAAGGTCCATTTCTGCCGATTACTGAAACAGCCGATGTCTCATTATACCCTAGTGAAAATAGCCAATAAGGATAATAATTAAACATCCCAAATAAGACGATTTCAAACCAAAGATTTTCAAATGGTATGAAGTTGTTACAATTGTACATGGGTCATTCCATATGAACTCGCCCAGAGGTCCCGTGGTGACTAACTCAAATGTTGGGTTCTCTGGTTGAGTTCATGTCGAATGACACGTATTGGAATTTTAACAAATCAAACCAGTACTAGAACCTATTAAAATAATTTATAACCAATCCAAAAACAATTTGATGATAGATTTACACACATCCTCCCACCACATATTTGTCAATGAGTTTAATTTGTTTGTTATGAATTGATATTAAGAAATACTATGAACAAAACATTGTCTGTGATTAAGTCAAATAATGCATCTTGAATGAATTATTTAAAATGTAATATTCATGACCACTTTTCATTTGTCTACTTACAGTGTTTATGTATGTGCAACATGTCCAAATGCGTTGTCATTTTGCGGTTTAAAAGGTAGTATACACCATTTGCTTTTGCTGTAATTTTCGAACATGGATGGGTTAGGGATTCATATTATAGTAAATATTGTGACGGTGACCTGTTTTAAAGTTTTGTGTTCATAGATTCTTGAAAATCCCCCTCAAAATAAAATGCTGTTCTGGTAGTCTTGTGGTCAGTGTTTGAAAATGTTGGTTTTGCCAATGATTGCCGGCCGGCAATCGTTGAAAATTGATACATAATTCCACTTTTCTTGAGGACCACAGCACAGCATGTGCCGTTATTTCACAAGATGCTGGAGACTGTTACTCACTTACAGTCAAGTAAGGTATTTCATAATAATTCACTAGTTCTTTTTATGTTTGCAAATGGTGTATACTAAACTGATATACACCCAACCAAAAACAAAGCCCCCAAAAAAAAAAAAAAGTGCTCAATAGTTTGTGAATTAGAACAAAAAGTATAAAGGAGGGACTTTCTTTTTGGATTGGGTATATTGTTAAAATAGACTTTGTTTAGAAAATTGGTGTTGGGCCCAGTGTAACCAAAAATGACGGTAATGCCCTTGATATTAAATATTTAAAAAAATGACTCATTACTTAGTTTCTGGATCAGAGATTGTCAATTATGGTGTACTGGTAATTAACAGTTTTTCCTTTTGTTTGGACCTGCTGCTAGGTATTTCAGTTCAACAAACGAAAAAATGCAAATATGTAAGTATGAATTAATGTAACTAATAAATGTGACCTGTTTCAACGAAAACAAAAACAAGTCGCACATGCTGATTTTTGTGCTATGACCGGATGAAATAAAATGGGGTGAAAATTTAGTGAATTTAGTATTTGCAGTTTTGGGTGGATTTAGTGACATTAATCTCTTATCTTTCACCGTGTTATTTTTGTTTATTTTGCAAGAACAAACATTGGTCAATTGGTAAAATCCTGCAATTCCTCTGATAAACCATGAAAACAAGAAAGAGTGCTCAAGTTTTCCTTTAGCTGAATGAAACCACCCATACTGAAATTAACATATAACAATAATTCTGGTGTCAAATTTAAAGCTAAACGTTGTCCTCTTTCCATCTGTACCAGAAACTTAATTTCAACAAAATATGACTTGTTTATGGTTTTGTGAGAGTAGGTCACAAATGTGGAAATGTAAAACAGAAGTCAAAACAAATAAAATTTAGCCAATAAAAAATAGCCAATAAGGATAATAATTAAGCATCCCAAATAAGACGATTTCAAACCAAAGATTTTCAAATGGTTTGAAGTTGTTAGAATTACATGGGTCATTCCATATGAACTCGCCCAGAGGTCCCGTGGTGACTAACTCAAATTTTGGGTTCTCTGGTTGAGTTCATCTGGAATGACACGTATTGGAATTTTAACAAATCAAACCAGTACTAGAAACTATTAAAATAATTTATAACCAATCCAAAAATAATTTGATGATAGATTCACACACATCCGCCCCCGCCATATTTGTCAATGAGTTTAATTTGTTTGTTATGAATTGATATTAAGAAATACTATGAACAAAACATTGTCTGTGATTAAGTCAAATAATGCATCTTGAATGAATTATTTAAAATGTAATATTCATGACCACTTTTCATTTGTCTACTTACAGTGTTTATGTATGTGCAACATGTCCAAATGCGTTGTCATTTTGCGGTTTAAAAGGTAGTATACACCATTTGCTTTTGCTGTAATTTTCGAACATGGATGGGTTAGGGATTCATATTATAGTAAATATTGTGACGGTGACCTGTTTTAAAGTTTTGTGTTCATAGATTCTTGAAAATCCCCCCCCCCCTCCAAAATAAAATGCTGTTCTGGTAGTCTTGTGGTCAGTGTTTGAAAATGTTGGGTTTTTCCAATGATTGCCGGCCGGCAATCGTTGAAAATTGATACATAATTCCAATTTTCTTGAGGACCACAGCACAGCATGTGCCGTTATTTCACAAGATGCTGGAGACTGTTACTCACTTACAGTAAAGTAAGGTATTTCATAATAATTCACTAGTTCTTTTTTATGTTTGCAAATGGTGTATACTAAACTGATATACACCCAACCAAAAAACAAAGCCCCCCCCCCAAAAAAAAAAAAAGTGCTCAATAGTTTGTGAATTAGAACAAAAAAGTATAAGGGGAGGGGACTTTCTTTTTGGATTGGGTATATTGTTAAAATAGACTTTGTTTAGAAAATTGGTGTTGGGCCCAGTGTAACCAAAAAATGACGGTAATGCCTTGATATTAAATATTTAAAAAATGACTCATTACTTAGTTTCTGGATCAGAGATTGTCAATTATGGTGTACTGGTAATTAACAGTTTTTCCTTTTGTTTGGACCTGCTGCTAGGTATTTCAGTTCAACAAACGAAAAATGCAAATATGTAAGTATTAATTAATGTAACTAATAAATGTGACCTGTTTCAACAAAAACAAAAAAAAAGTCGCACACGCTGATTTTTTGTACTATGACCGGATGAAATAAAATGGGGTGAAAATTTAGTGAATTTAGTATTTGCAGTTTTGGGTGGATTTAGTGACATTAATCTCTTATCTTTCACCGTGTTATTTTTGTTTATTTTGCAAGAACAAACATCGGTCAATTGGTAAAATCCTGCAATTCCTCTGATAAACCATGAAAACAAGAAAAAGTGCTCAAGTTTTCCTTTAGCTGAATGAAACCACCCATACTGAAATTAACATAACAATAATTCTGGTGTCAAATTTAAAGCTAAACGTTGTCCTCTTTCCATCTGTACCAGAAACTTAATCTCAACAAAATATGACTTGTTTATGGTTTTGTGAGAGTAGGTCACAAATGTGGAAATGTAAAACAGAAGTCAAAACAATAAAAATTTAGCAAATAAAAACCAAAAACTGTGGTGTGATTTGCGTTTTATTCATGCAGTGTTTATTTCTTGGCACAAAAACACAAAGTATTACAATTTAGACATAATTATGACTAAGTCACCAAGCCTTTTTTGGCACTCTTTTGCAAGGAATAACCTAACTCAGTAATTTAGTGATAAATAACACTTCAGGCTATGCATAGTGGAATGACACGATAAAGTTTGCGGTGGCACCATGTGACTAATATCTTTCACAAGTTGTGTAGGTTCTTAAAAGAACAACTTGGTTGGAAACCAAACGGTTCTTTTAAGAACCTACAACTCAAGAAAGATAGTCGCATGGTGCCACTATGAAAACATATTTCCTACATTTATTTTTTATTTTTTTTGGTTTGAGGGGTTAACAAACAATATTTGTCTGAACAATGAGTGAAGTATGTAAATATCATTAATAATAATTATCACAGAACAATGCACTATGAATACATTAGCTAAATCAGCTATTTATTAACACTTTCCAGTTCCAGCCACTTCTGTAAGGCATAGCCCTCCTTACCACAGCATGCTCTATTAACCCTTTCATTACCAGCCAGTTATGGCAGAGATTACCCTTCTTTACCACAGTAATTAGGAGCCCAATGTCACTTCAGCACCAGTGGATTTTTCACAATTTCATTGAAGTGCGCCCTCACACGGCAGGAATAGACATTGTTTTAACTTTCTCATTTGTATGTAAAAATGAGTATACAAAAGAGAGGAAAACATTGTGCAAAAGCTAAATATTTGGATCAGTATTTACACTAAAGTAAAGTAATACAAATGGGTGATATTTCATGCAAATACGGTACAGGTATAAGATTTTTTTACCATGTGAAAAACAACTTGGATGAGATTTTGGGGATTGTTTTGGTTATCTACTTGGAAATGAACCATTTACTTGTATTCAGTGTAAATACATCACAATCCATGCTAACCCCCCCCCCCCCCCCCAATTCAATGTTGGTTTGGACTAATCTGCAGATTTTGTAAGTGTAAAAGCAAAACAATTAAATATTTGGATCAGTATTTACACTAAAGTAAAGTAATACAAATGGGTGATTTCATGCAAATACGGTACAGGTATAAGATTTTTTTTCCATGTGAAAAACAACTTGGATGAGATTTTGGGGGATTTTTTTTGGTTATCTACTTGGAAATGAACCATTTACTTGTATTCAGTGTAAATACATCACAATCCATGCTAACACCCCCCCCCCCCCCCAATTCAATGTTGGTTTGGACTGTAATCTGCGGCTTGTCTGACCATTCCCAACATTGAACGAGAGGTTTGAAGGCAAATAATATAGATTTACAATCAAGTGATGTGGTATTTCTCAAAGCAAGGAACTATGCACATAGGGTGTGCACATTGTTTACAGATCATCTTTGTTTGTTTTCGCCTGCCTAATTTTCGGTTACTGCAAACAATGCAGTCGCGTTTCTTTCCATTGGGGGTTTTGCCAGGATAGTGCTGTTGCCCTGTCAACTCAATAGGAATATGGTATCTCAATTGACTTGTTGCGTTACGTTCCCAACCCAACAGCAAGCCCTGTACAATCCCTATACGAAAATCAAGATTACTGACATTTTTGTTCCCTGCTATGCTGGTGAATATTACTCTGCTATTGACAATACAGATATTCAGCATATGGAAAAAACTCTTTTCCACCATTTCAAGCTTCTGTGTGTATGATTGTAGTACTGAAAACATTGGTTGGCAAGATCAGTTCCACCCATGTTTTTGTTGTAATCTTCAATACAATTGGGCTTCATAACATCACAAAATCCACTTGTGCTTTTATTACACCGAATTTGCTTTTTGGACAAATCAGTGTTGCCTACATTAGTTAAAAGTGTTACAGATTTTTGTCTTGCCAAACGATACACAATTGCCCACCTTTCACCAAAAAATGGGTCATCTCCTTTCTTCATTTTATGGTTTTTGGGTTTGCGGCCTGGGGTATTCCTGTGTAGTGTAACGAACAGTTCCACAACATCCGAATCCTAGTTTAGCAAGTTTAGCTACAAGAGCTGGGCTAGTATAGTAATTATCACAATATATTACGTGTCCCTTATTCTCAAGTCCATGGACCAGATCAATGACGACTTTTCCTGCAACTGTTGGGTTTGGTGGATGGCAGTCTGATGAATTGAAATCTACGTCTGCATCACAAACAGTTTGGGTGTCGTCGGCTCCTGTGTACAGTTTCCAAGCACACGTGTATCCTGTTTTGGACTCGTTCAGGGAGAAGGCTTTAATACCCCGTTTGATAGGTTTGTTAGGCATGTACTGAACAAAACTCAAGCGTCCCTTGAATTTCAACATACTCTCGTCTGGAGACAGATTCTGCGCAGGGTTATACAGGTTGAGAAACTTCTGGACGAGGACTTCTATCAAGGGCCGAACTTTGGAAAGTTTGTCCCATTTTAGCCAAGGCTCTACGAGGAATTTGGTTATTTGAGATGTGGAGGAACCGAAGAATTGAACTGAACCGATTACGGGACATGATCGACGGATAGAATGGGATGTGAAGAATTTCAGATGTCGACCAGTACATCTTGTATTGAGAGGATTTGTTTATGCCCATAGCAATGAGAAGTGCCACAAATGCCATCATTTCTGGAATGTTGGTTGGGTGCCAGGATAATTGTTCATCAGGAATTGATTCTATTGTTTGCTGCGCATAGCGATTAGTCTCGTCGACGAGCATATTCCACACAAGTTGACAAAAATACAGCTTGAAGATCTCTACTGCCGACAGTGTGGCAAAGTCGCCGGTGGGGCCAGAATTTCCAGTGAACTGCACAGTCCCACACTCGTAATGGTCTCGTCGTTCCCAACCAGATCGGAAATCTAACTTTCCTGTCGTCCTCCTTGATCTCGGTCGGCTATCACCTTGGTAGGTCGGCTGCAACAGAAAAACAAAGGAGGATTAATCTCGATCATACATTTGTAAATACAATATCTCAATGCTACTTTGCTGCATGTGCACACAGGCCACAGGGGGTCATGCGCAAAATGAATATTGTGCTGAAAAAAAAAATATGGCAGATTCCATCCACTCTCCAAAACTCGTTATCGAGAAATGTTCGTTTTAATGTGGGATTGTGAATGTGAATTCCCCCAACTTCTTGCATAATACGACTTATGAGGGCCTTTCGAATACAAGGCTATTCTTTTGGAAGCTTCAGACTAAGAGTGCATTTTCAGCCTGTTAACGCTAAACAGCACGACCGGCTATGGGTAAATGTTAAAATTTCTATGCTATATCTATACATCAACTTGCTGTTTCAATGAATACAAATATTACCCCAACAAACTACTAATAATTGTACATTTTCACTTGACGTTTTTGACCCAGTCCAGGGGGTGGGGATTTGGTCAATCCTATTAAAAGGGATCCATTTTCTAAATTTACATTACTCAACTCCAACAGTTCTAACGCTATTTACGCTATAGCCTAGGAAAATAAGTGAATTACGTTAATTTGCATTGCCATTGGGCCAGGAAGAGTAACGTTAACTGTTATTAATATTAGTTATTCATTTTTACTGTGATTTTGGCCTACCTCTTCAAGTTCAACGTCGTCGTCGTCGTCATCCATTACTTCGTCATCTGATTCTGAGCCACTGTCTGCCAAAATCTCAGCCAAAATGCCATCATTTATGTCCGTTTCCATCATGATTGCAACTAAATTCAACTGGACGCTAGCACCATACAAAAACCGCAAAGTGACGCACTTTTCTTTTCATAAACTTTTATACACTGCATTCCTGTCAATAGAGGGCGCCAACCCCAAAAACCACTCAAGCATTTTCAGGTGGTGAGTTAAGTCGCCGTGGTCGTCAAGGGCATGCCGATTCCGGCACCTTTAGAGCCCACGGGAAGGAAGCGTATCACAACAAAGGCTCTTTTTAGAGCCCGTGGGATCGAAAGGGTTAATTAATGTGAAGGCAACTAATAAACAAGTCGCACAGGCAGATTTTGCGCTATGACCGGATAAAATAAAAACGGGGGTGAAAATGTTTTGAATTTTGTATTTGCAGTTTTGTTTGGACTTGGTGGCATTAATCTCTTATCTTTCACCCAGTTTTTTGTTCGTGCAATTCCTCTGATAAACCATGAAAAACAACAAAAATGCTCAATTTTAAAATGTGTTTATCTCAAAAGTGGTTTTCCTTTAGCTGAACGAAACCACCCGTACTAAAATTAACATAATAATTCTGGTGTCAAATTAAAGCTAAACGTTGGCAGTTAACACAAGCAATATTTGTCTGAACTTCAATGAGTCAAGTATGTAAAACATAATGAATAACAATTATCGTAAAACAATGCACTATGAATACAGTAGCTAAATCAGCTACTTTATTAACCATTTTCAGTACCAGCCTTTGCAAGGCAGTAGCCTACCCTCCTTACCACAGCATGCTTTGGTATACTTTATTGGCGCATCCCATTATGTTGTGCAGATTGTGGTTGAGCAATTCATTTTGAACCACATACACAGGGCAATAAGAAATGCAACATGGTCTGTAGTCACTCTGTGGAATGAGAAAGAAAAATGTCAGTAGAGAGGCACCTAATTTACCTGTATCGCATCTTCCACGATTCGAATTCGCTTGCCCCGGTTATCCGATTTTCCTTCCTGTCTCTGCTGCTCAGTTGTCAAAATGATTTGCCACCGACGAATAGTAATACACTGTAAAATTGCACCCCAGTATATATAGGCAGCGGAATGCAATGGGCCGGGCATGCGTTGTGCACACGTGCAATTTTCAAAAGGGACTCCTAGGCTGGTCCCTGTAAAGTGAACGGTTTACCACTTTACCATATACTTTCCCCCAACCCCATTAGAAACATGCACACGGTCTACCATTTGGTATCTCTAGTAAGGTTTTGATAGTCTTTAAAATAGTCTTTTTTTACTTTAAAATGGTAAACCGTCAACCTTTACCGTTTGTTTTCGCGTAACCCTGGTGACATCCAATCACCGTCAGGCGCTCGTATTGGGCACTCAGGAATGTTTGAATATTTACAAGCATCCACTATAATGACAGATGTTTCACATTGAAGGTTTTTCTTTGAGAGAATGGAAGACTTGTGTGAGACTTATGTAAGACTGTTAGGACAATAAAGTTAATTTAACCCAATTCGTGGATTATTGGTAAAGTATATTGTCAGTTAATCATTTCAACCGATCAAAATAATGCCATGATCGGCTAATTTTACACATAAATACAGCAGTCGTAGCAGACTGTAGTCACAACGCATTTGGACATGTTGCACTGCATGCCGCTTCCGTCTTAGATATCTACCGAGACCTACTTCGTACGATGTGGCAAATGTTGTGGTACACAGAAGGGATTCAGGACGCGTTTGCAACTGATGTACATAATTTTCTCCCTATGATATCATTGTATATTGTTTGTATTCATGTTTTTCTTTGTTTCCGCGCCTTGAGCGCCCAGCAGGGTGGATATGTGCGCGCTACAAATCTTTATTATTATTATTATTATTATTATTATTATATGATATTATTGTTATTGTTCTATATTATATTATTATTTTATATTATTATTATCATTTGATACTATTATTTACTCTGCTTATCTACAGAAGTCGGAAGGGCGTACTGACCTTGCTCGATTCATTATGAAATAGGGGCCAAAAGTGATACAGGTACGTTATAATGCATAATTATTGTATAATTATCATTGCATATTTAGGTTCGTAATGTACAAATGTGATATTTGTACTTTATACATAATCTATTTTGGACTTGGAAACACTTTTATGTGGACTCTTCGCCAGTTCAGTGAAACCTTCAGTGTCCAATGAAATAAAAACGACAATGCGCACCTTTTATAAAAAGTTTTCATGCATCCGTTGATAACGAAAGAGGGCGCTTCACATGTAAACAAACGAGACGTCTGCAGTGACGCTGGTTCATAAGATGGTACTAATTATGCATGATATAGGCCTAGTTTACATCTATTGAGTGGTTTTGCTTTTGCTTTTCTAAGCACATGGACTCCGAAGCACGATATAGTTTCACCAACTGTAAGTTTAATGCTGTTGCGTTTTAAAAACTAACAAATGTTGATACAAAATCGGCAGTGTGCCGCCACTATTGAACTGTGTGCAAAGTCTACGAGGGGTCTCAGAAATCATTGTCAAATGTACACACCATATTGAATTTATCTCTGCTGAAATCACATTTTGTACTCGCATTTACAATGATTGATGGTAATATAGGTTAGATATGACGAGAAAAGTGGCAGAAAAATAGTTTCCGAATGTGGTTGTTCCATACAGTTTGCACAAGTTTCTGTCCCATTATTTATAGTTGAGTTCCTAAGCTGGAATTAGTACAAGGAAGTTTTTAAGCACTCTTTCTATTGTGCAAAACATGGCTTGTACATAATTTGTGCACTGTCACGTGATTGCAATTCATTGTATATTCTCCCTTGTCCGTGCACGGCCAAAGAAATGCATTGTTGTTTTACCCACCCACTCACTCGGCTTTGTAGATACCTGCAGTCGTAGACCCTCTATTGTCCCTGTTTTGTTTGTACTTTAACTTTTTGGGAAGACCTTACCCCACTTCCCTTCCATTCCCTGACTACCAAGTGTCAAAATATAATCCAATCAGTCATATTTATAATACGGACTGTCTCAAATTATGTTTTCACAGAATGCATGGGAGCTACACGGGCTACTCTCACGTGAATTGAACTCCTTCACCAAGCTGCCCAGTCTGGCTGTAATTGCAATGGAGTAGCTGTACTGTGCTCGAGAAATATTGATTCAAAATAAAATTGAGATACGGTAAGTACATTTGTATACGGCATATGGGAGAGGAAATACAGAAACATAAGATAACCGGGCCAGCAAATTGTGGCAAAACTTTTCGATTGAATTCATTAAATAACATTATTCAAAACCTTCACCAATCCAGTGACAGGTACATTTGCCTGGGTTGGAGCAGAAATAAGTGAGCTTGTGTTTCTTAACGATTTTTGTTGTACTGCACAAGTATTGCCTTGGAATGATATGCTGCTTTTATTAGAAGGGCAAACAGTCCATATCAGCACCCAAGAGTCATTATGCAAGAGATCTAACTTTTGATAAGGACGCTCCCACATTTTGCAGTGGAAAGCAGCCCTTGGTTTACATTAGTGGTGGCTCTGTAGATGAACACAAGATTGAGATGATGTCTGTTAGGTGGAACACATTTGCATTTTCATATCAAATTTCAAAAGAATAACAAAAAGGATATACCTGCATGTCCCTTTTGCTTTGCACATTTCATACTGGATAATATTAATGAAGATGATTTAAATGAGGCACTACAATGCAATCATTGCATTTTATAAATGACTATTGTTAAATTAAAATTACTACCCTCATGACCAAAGTAGTAGTAGTAATTCTTGTGAGTTGCTACTGGTCACAAACTGATACAATTGCATACTCCGAGTTGATTCTGCTCTGCCATTAACATATTGTGTACTTGAAAAGTTACTAAACAAAATCTTAAGGGAAAACAAGGTCCATTTCTGCCGATTACTGAAACAGCCGATGTCTCATTATACCCTAGTGAAAATAGCCAATAAGGATAATAATTAAACATCCCAAATAAGACGATTTCAAACCAAAGATTTTCAAATGGTATGAAGTTGTTACAATTGTACATGGGTCATTCCATATGAACTCGCCCAGAGGTCCCGTGGTGACTAACTCAAATGTTGGGTTCTCTGGTTGAGTTCATGTCGAATGACACGTATTGGAATTTTAACAAATCAAACCAGTACTAGAACCTATTAAAATAATTTATAACCAATCCAAAAACAATTTGATGATAGATTTACACATGCGCCCCGCCACATATTTGTCAATGAGTTTAATTTGTTTGTTATGAATTGATATTAAGAAATACTATGAACAAAACATTGTCTGTGATTAAGTCAAATAATGCATCTTGAATGAATTATTTAAAATGTAATATTCATGACCACTTTTCATTTGTCTACTTACAGTGTTTATGTATGTGCAACATGTCCAAATGCGTTGTCATTTTGCGGTTTAAAAAGGTAGTATACACCATTTGCTTTTGCTGTAATTTTCGAACATGGATGGGTTAGGGGATTCATATTATAGTAAATATTGTGACGGTGACCTGTTTTAAAGTTTTGTGTTCATAGATTCTTGAAAATCCCCCTCAAAATAAAATGCTGTACAGGTAGTCTTGTGGTCAGTGTATGAAAATGTAGGGATTTTCCAATGATTGCCGGCCGGCAATCGTTGAAAATTGATACATAATTCCACTTTTCTTGAGGACCACAGCACAGCATGTGCCGTTATTTCACAAGATGCTGGAGACTGTTACTCACTTACAGTCAAGTAAGGTATTTCATAATAATTCACTAGTTCTTTTTTATGTTTGCAAATGGTGTATACTAAACTGATATACACCCAACCAAAAAACAAAGCCCCCCCCAAAAAAAAAAAAGTGCTCAATAGTTTGTGAATTAGAACAAAAAAGTATAAGGGAGGGACTTTCTTTTGGATTGGGTATATTGTTAAAATAGACTTTGTTTAGAAAATTGGTGTTGGGCCCAGTGTAACCAAAAATGACGGTAATGCCCCTTGATATTAAATATTTAAAAAAATGACTCATTACTTAGTTTCTGGATCAGAGATTGTCAATTATGGTGTACTGGTAATTAACAGTTTTTCCTTTTGTTTGGACCTGCTGCTAGGTATTTCAGTTCAACAAACGAAAAAATGCAAATATGTAAGTATGAATTAATGTAACTAATAAATGTGACCTGTTTCAACGAAAACAAAAACAAGTCGCACATGCTGATTTTTGTGCTATGACCGGATGAAATAAAATGGGGGTGAAAATTTAGTGAATTTAGTATTTGCAGTTTTGGGTGGATTTAGTGACATTAATCTCTTATCTTTCACCGTGTTATTTTTGTTTATTTTGCAAGAACAAACATTGGTCAATTGGTAAAATCCTGCAATTCCTCTGATAAACCATGAAAACAAGAAAGAGTGCTCAAGTTTTCCTTTAGCTGAATGAAACCACCCATACTGAAATTAACATATAACAATAATTCTGGTGTCAAATTTAAAGCTAAACGTTGTCCTCTTTCCATCTGTACCAGAAACTTAATTTCAACAAAATATGACTTGTTTATGGTTTTGTGAGAGTAGGTCACAAATGTGGAAATGTAAAACAGAAGTCAAAACAAATAAAATTTAGCCAATAAAAAATAGCCAATAAGGATAATAATTAAGCATCCCAAATAAGACGATTTCAAACCAAAGATTTTCAAATGGTTTGAAGTTGTTAGAATTGTACATGGGTCATTCCATATGAACTCGCCCAGAGGTCCCGTGGTGACTAACTCAAATTTTGGGTTCTCTGGTTGAGTTCATCTGGAATGACACGTATTGGAATTTTAACAAATCAAACCAGTACTAGAAACTATTAAAATAATTTATAACCAATCCAAAAATAATTTGATGATAGATTCACACACATCCGCCCCCCGGCCATATTTGTCAATGAGTTTAATTTGTTTGTTATGAATTGATATTAAGAAATACTATGAACAAAACATTGTCTGTGATTAAGTCAAATAATGCATCTTGAATGAATTATTTAAAATGTAATATTCATGACCACTTTTCATTTGTCTACTTACAGTGTTTATGTATGTGCAACATGTCCAAATGCGTTGTCATTTTGCGGTTTAAAAAGGTAGTATACACCATTTGCTTTTGCTGTAATTTTCGAACATGGATGGGTTAGGGGATTCATATTATAGTAAATATTGTGACGGTGACCTGTTTTAAAGTTTTGTGTTCATAGATTCTTGAAAATCCCCCCCCCCCTCCCCCCCCTCCAAAATAAAATGCTGTTCTGGTAGTCTTGTGGTCAGTGTTTGAAAATGTTGTGTTTTTCCAATGATTGCCGGCCGGCAATCGTTGAAAATTGATACATAATTCCAATTTTCTTGAGGACCACAGCACAGCATGTGCCGTTATTTCACAAGATGCTGGAGACTGTTACTCACTTACAGTAAAGTAAGGTATTTCATAATAATTCACTAGTTCTTTTGTATGTTTGCAAATGGTGTATACTAAACTGATATACACCCAACCAAAAACAAAGCCCCCAAAAAAAAAAAAAAGTGCTCAATAGTTTGTGAATTAGAACAAAAAAGTATAAGGGAGGGACTTTCTTTTGGATTGGGTATATTGTTAAAATAGACTTTGTTTAGAAAATTGGTGTTGGGCCCAGTGTAACCAAAAATGACGGTAATGCCCTTGATATTAAATATTTAAAAAAATGACTCATTACTTAGTTTCTGGATCAGAGATTGTCAATTATGGTGTACTGGTAATTAACAGTTTTTCCTTTTTGTTTGGACCTGCTGCTAGGTATTTCAGTTCGACAAACGAAAAATGCAAATATGTAAGTATTAATTAATGTAACTAATAAATGTGACCTGTTTCAACAAAAAAAAAAAGTCGCACACGCTGATTTTTGTACTATGACCGGATGAAATAAAATGGGGTGAAAATTTAGTGAATTTAGTATTTGCAGTTTTGGGTGGATTTAGTGACATTAATCTCTTATCTTTCACCGTGTTATTTTTGTTTATTTTGCAAGAACAAACATCGGTCAATTGGTAAAATCCTGCAATTCCTCTGATAAACCATGAAAACAAGAAAAAGTGCTCAAGTTTTCCTTTAGCTGAATGAAACCACCCATACTGAAATTAACATAACAATAATTCTGGTGTCAAATTTAAAGCTAAACGTTG
This sequence comes from Zoroaster sp. YZ-2022, assembly GCA_029582265.1. Classification (NCBI taxonomy): domain Eukaryota; kingdom Metazoa; phylum Echinodermata; class Asteroidea; order Forcipulatida; family Zoroasteridae; genus Zoroaster; species Zoroaster sp. YZ-2022. Next base: position 52,389,984 of record CM055816.1, on the reverse strand, counting down.
TCCTCTTTCCATCTGTACCAGAAACTTAATCTCAACAAAATATGACTTGTTTATGGTTTTGTGAGAGTAGGTCACAAATGTGGAAATGTAAAACAGAAGTCAAAACAATAAAAATTTAGCAAATAAAAACCAAAAACTGTGGTGTGATTTGCGTTTTATTCATGCAGTGTTTATTTCTTGGCACAAAAACACAAAGTATTACAATTTAGACATAATTATGACTAAGTCACCAAGCCTTTTTTGGCACTCTTTTGCAAGGAATAACCTAACTCAGTAATTTAGTGATAAATAACTTCA
>CM055816.1:52372411-52389187 GCA_029582265.1 Zoroaster sp. YZ-2022 | reverse complement strand
ATTGAACACCGGCGTGACAGCGCACTAACACAGTTTCGTTTTTATTTAAAAGGCAAGTAAAACGTACAAAACTGTTTCTACGAGAATGCTCACTCTCTTTGAATCAAGATATACATTTAACGATCCACCTACACAAACTTGTGTATGCCCCTACATGTTAAATTTGTTTCATTCTTAATCTATTACAATATGCACAGGCCTATATGTAAGCTTGGGCATGATATCGATTTTTTCCAAATCCACAATATCGGCGGCAAACATATATTCTAGGATTTTCGATAATATCGTGATTATTATTTTTTCATTCACGCATCATTGCTTTAGAGCCGATAACCACAGTGTATGTACACACTCTACAAGTGTCACAATAAATCGCAAAATTCGTTTGCAGATCAGAAAGCGTGTATGTATTTCAGAAGTGAGGCCTAGATTCACTTTTGTTTCTCACTTCCAAAAAGCTGAGAAGACTGTTCTAATTTTTGTTTCCATGGAATTTCTGACTTGGACTCACAATGACGATTTTTTAAAATCGCGATATATATTTTTTAAATCGCGATTTGCCGATGTCTCGATAATTTGAAAAGGTTATTGATATCGTAATCGAATAAAAAAAGGTATCGCGATATCTTCGATGTTATCGTGTTTATCGCCCAAGCTTATGTATATAAATTCTACGTTGGTGTCATCTTAAAGATGTACATTAAAATGGAAATAGTGTTCCAAATGTGCAAGTTACAAAAACAAACGATAGCAGAACAAACTTAATAATAATAATAATAATAAAGATTTGTCAGGAAGCGCACATATCCACCCTGCAAAGGGGCGCTCAAAGGCGCGGAAACAAAAGAAAACATGAATACAAACAATATACAATGATAATAGCATAGGGGAAAAAATTGTACCGAGATACATGTACCCGCAATGCAATTACAAATATACATCATCTTTGAAGTTGCTTGTGACATAAGATGGGTTTTAGCATCGACTTAAATTTAGTTATACTATGACAAAATTTGAGTTTAGTTGGAAGATGATTCCAGAGTCCTCGGAGCTGCGACAGAAAACTTAAAGTGAATGTTCTGATGTGCTATGGTCATCTTGCTACACTCAAGTAATTTTGTATGTAATACTTGCTGTCATATATTTTGTTTAGATTAATAACAAAATATGTGAAGTGGCTTTACCCTGTGCAATGTGTTGGTAATTTAAATAAAATTGTAAATCATCAAAACCTGCCTTAATGTTAATTTAATATTGTACATTTGTTGGTTGTGTCAAGCGAGTCATTTCTGTATCAGGGGATATCAGTCTTGGAGTAAAATTTGCAAAGTTATTTTTTTTTTTTTTTATTTATTTTTTTTTTTGGGGTGTAATTTGAAGGTAGGTTTGCTAGGCACTGTCTAAGGAGGAAATTGTAAAAAGATAGATCGTGTACAGGAAGCCAGGTAGTCTTCAGTGAAGCCGCACGCCACAACCTGGAACACAGCAACAACAAAAAAGACCACCTTGCGCGAGAAATGGCGAAGTCCCACGAGCACCTTTTACCTACTCTGTTAGCAAGGACACTTTTTACTGAATTATGCATAAACCTCCAGCAAATGAATAATTTATGTATAAAGCCCATTTTATTTAAATATAATTTAAATAATTTAAATAGCAAAGAAAAACATAAGACTACAGAACGGACTTGCGTGCGTGGTCTTGTTTTTGCGAGTTTCGAAGGGCCTTTGACGAAAGGCTAGGTGCCAAGAAGCCTGATTTTCTTTGCAAACTCATGGTAGTTTTTGAGGTCAATTTTCAAGCTCTATTATCGACTGGTCACGTATACTTTTCTGCAAAGGCCTGTCATCCTGATTGCTGTCCTTTGCTCTCAGAAAGAAGCTTTATTATACACGCCCGGGGTCGCGAGGTCGCTCGTTGGTTGGGCTCTGAATATCCCTTGCTTGGTGCAGAGATGGTCGTCGGCTAATCTTAATTAATGACCTCTTCAGCGTCACTGTTTGGCTGGCGAGGGCAACCTTGTATTTGGTGAACTTATCAATTAGGTCCTTTTGCATTATTCACACAGTGGCTGCTGCCGGATGATAACGACCTGAATTGACCGGAACTGCCTTTCATATGACAGGTGACTGTAAGAACACGTAGACCTATATTGTTCACCAGTATCACGCCGGGAAGAATGGAAGGCGTTATATAGGGGTTGCTACAAATACTTGACGGTTTAATTTCACTACAGGGGAGCCAATTTGGGTTGACCTTCGACCTTTACCAGAGACTCAATTCAGTCAAAACCCAACGACAATTAGGGCATATTTAAAGCCGAATGGCCATCTACCACTACTGGAGATATATACTACTCAAAACAATTTAGGGAACACCAGTTTTAACATCAAACTAGGTTTGGGGAAAATGTTTCCCATGAACCGGGATTTTCATTTGCAACCTCTCTCTCTTTCAGTAGATCATGTCATGAAATGTGTAATCACTACATGCATCCTTTATCATCTGTTTCATTGTGCAGTTGTTTCTCAGCATCAATTCTGTGAAACATTGTGTTTATCTGAAATAAATGATCTTGCTTTAACTGAGATTATTCCGGTGTCTCTTTAAATTGTTTTGAGTAGTATACATCACACTTAAGTGTCAAGTTGTCGATGGTAAACATCTTTTGAAACATCTCTGTCTCTCAAGTGATAACATTTTAGTAAAAAAAAATGAAGTGAAAATAATTTCCCAAGCTGATTTGTTGTCTTCTGAACGTTGGAATTGAACACGAACAATCATTTGCTCGTTAATGAAATAAGATTAAACTTTCACATAAGTATTGTTTATAATGCATGATAGTGTGTCTTTTAACTCTAATGTAGTGTGGATGCCTTTAACACAGACGTACACTGGTGAAGAATCTTTGGTTTTGCCAGCTTGTGTTTTTCTTTGTTAGTTTTTTTTCGTTTTGGGGAAAACGTTTTTGGTCTATACACTCACTGGCCATAAGTATTTGCAACATTGAGGTATTACACCAAAGTTCAGTTTGAGAGAACTGTGTTACAATAATTTATTTTATTTTTATTTTTTACACCATTTTCTAAAGACTTCTTTGAAAGTAGCTCTGTGTTTTTGAAGTCAATGTTACATTTTTACTGTTCTTGCTCGGAAACAAAGTCCTTCAATACTTTTGTCGGGTAACCACGTGACTTGATAATTGCGGCCATCCGTCTGAAGCAATGTCTCGTACACAAATTCATGTTGCAATACTTTTGGCCAGTAGTTATGTACAGAGACCAAAAACGTTCCTTCCCATATATTTCAATCTGAAGGGTGTGCCTTAGCTTTCGATCTAAACCGGACCTTCATCTGAGGCGTAGACAAGATACAAACATGATGAAAGACACATCCATTTATAGGGAAAATGGAAAGCAAAAGGATCATGGGGAGGGATGGACAAAAAAAAGCGGGAAAATAGTAGCCAAGCCAATTAAAATAGGCACCAATCTGGTGAAGCCAATAGGAGCGTGGGAAGTAAACAGTCTGAAGGAGGAATTAGTGAGCCTACATAATAGGATTTGGGCTGTATGGTAGATACAGTGGCTGTGGTGAAGCTAGGTAGAAAAGAATAGAAGGTATATATATATATATATATATATATATATATATATATATATATATATATATATATATATACCAAACGCAAACAAAAGAAACACCACTTTTACCACTTGCCTAGAAATGTAATAAAACTGTCTCAAGCGCTCTCGCCGTGTCCTGGCCTGCCTGCTAACTACGCGTCTCCCGCTCATCCCACAGGTGCGCTCTATAGAGATTCAGGTCAGGGAGAGCGCAGGCCTACGCCAATGCATTAAAAGTTGATGTTCTCGCCTTGGAAATGCAGTGGTAAAGCGAGCGCAGCATGCAACGGGACGAGCGTTGTCATGCTGAAAGGTTCTCAGTTCTGGGTGGTCTAGCAGAAATGGCAGGCAGATGAGGTCGTCAGGATGTTGTCCACATACCGTCTGGGCGTTAGATTCCCATCCACAACCACGGTGGCGTCCTGTACCGGCCTTCGACATGGCGACCCACAGCATCACACTCCTTGGGCCCCAATTCTGTACCTGCTAGTTTGGACGAACGCGCAACAATCGCCATATCGCTCGCCAGTATCTTCTCCAGACACACTCACGCCTATCGGGACTGTCCACGCAGTTAACATTGACTCATCGCTGAAAGCGATCTCGTTCCACTGCGCCGGGTCCACCGCTGATGCTGCTGGCACCATCTCTGTCGGTTGCGGCGATGGGCAGCCGTCATCCGCAAGTCACCAGTTGTATGGTAAATCTTCTGGCAGGTCAGACCATACGTCAAGTGCAGTCGTGTCTTCGTGCAGTATCATTGAGAGATCCGTGGGTTTGCACGTCTCTGGAGCTTGCCGAGTGCCGCAGTGCGGCTGATGCTGGACGAATCGATCCGCAGGTGACCCAGGACCAGAAATCTGCCTGTCCTGCCTTGCAGTGGTGACTCTGGCCCTCCTGATCGAGGTCTGTCATCTGCAGAGTTGTCAGTAGGGTGTCTCTCTCTCCACCAGGGGCCGATATATCGTCTGGTTTATGGCCAAGGCGACGTGCCACCTCACGCGACGTGCCACCCTACTTAGCTCAGTCCGCCTTGGTAGCATGCTTCCAGGGCAGGGCATGATGCCGTCTCGGACATCCTTGACAATCGTGGCATGTTCATTGAAATGCCCATTTTGGCACTGGCCTTTTGTAAAGCCAATACTGCTATTATCAAGCATCAAGTGCAGCTCATTAAAATCATCCCATACCCTTGGCTAATCGCGACAGTCAAAACAGCTGTTTAACAGCTGTGTACTGCTGAAAGTGACCATTGAAGGTTCAGTGACCATGCGTGACCGTTTTGTCTGACAGTGAGGACATTGTGACGTCCACAAATAAGTTCACACATTTACTACACACGCAGTGTTATTATGATATATTTAAGGTTTAAAGGGTGGTAAGTTTCTTTTGCGTTTCGGTATATATATATATATATAGCGCCATATATGCCATATAACCAGAGCAAAAATAACAAATGAATCAATCAACCTGGCCGCCATAAAGGCAAAACTCGTCCTGTGCTTAAGAAAAACCTTACAAACCACTTTTACTTGAGAGTTCCACAATTTCATTTATTTGTAATAAGGACTGTACTTTGGATTTAATTGTAATTAAATAAACAATAAGGAATAGTAACTAGGACTAGGACTAGGACTAGGACTAGGACATTAATATTAATAATATTAATAAACGGAAAGCGAGCAAAGAAAAATTAGCTGATACCGGACTCGAACCCACACGACCTCTCAAATAATACCGTGCAGAGCGTCTCTATCCAACGAGCTAACCAGCCCTATATTGGTGAGCGGTCCACTTATGCCAATTATCTATTGCTCTATATGGGGCCAGGTCAGGAGGCCAAACCATATCTGCCGAGAGTAGCCAGGATCAAGCCCCGGTCAGATGGTATATAACTGGGTAACAGCAGTAGCGGGGATCACACAACGGATTGGTTGGTGGGGAGGTCTATATTCTTATTCTTGTTGGTCTATGTTCAGGTTCAACAACGTAATCTTTTCAAAGGTTCAATTCTTCTTGATGTTTGGTATTATCTTTGTTAACTGTGGGTTGGATTTACCCGTCAGAAGCCTGTTTTCGACGATCACGTCGTCGACAAGGTTTAGTTGATTAATTATATGTCACATTGCCCCATTTGTATTTCACAGCGATTTGTTTTCCCCATTGTCGTTTCCCGCTATTGTTCGGTGTGATTTGGCCGCAATATAAATGTATCCATGTTTAGTTGGACCATGGAGGAAGGGAAAATTCCTTCATCCATGGTTGGACAAAGCTTTTTATCGGATATCAACCTTGCATGTTCCTGCGTCTGCCTCATTTTTTGGGGTCGATACTGTTTTAGACAGCATGAGTGGAGGAAAGCAGAACAGATTTTCTTCCTCCATGGACAACAATGAGGTCAATACTGCTGCTTTTAAACGCCTTGAGGGTTGATCTAATCTATTCCACACGTTGGGAAAAGGGCGCCAATTCTAGGGACGCAAAATTATTGGGGAAACAAATTGATGAATGTTTATTCAAAGCTCTGGCACTATGTAAGAAATATTGGGCAAACACGGTTGATATGTTGCCCAACACTGGTCAACAGATTACACAGTTGGTTTACCATTGCCCAATGTTGGGACAATTTCTTTGCCAAAATATATGAACAGTTGTGGTAAACATTGACCACCCTGAGAGAAATAACCTCCCAAACCCCATGTTGCCCAACGTTTTTACAGTGTGTGCGTATCCTTCTTCCTCTTCTCTTCACGGATTTCTCTTCAGGTTTATCTTAATGGCTTTTGGGCAATTTGTTCCTCAAAAATTCATGGCTGATTATCTTGGCAGTTTCGTGACGCATATGAAGCATAAGTATCTTCTTTTATTTAGAAATGAGCAAAAAATACATAAAGAACATACCATGAATCCACACAACCAATCTTTTGAAAGTTTTCTCGTAATAAAGACATTTAACTACCATATTTTCTGCATATCGTGTAGCCTGGGCAAAGCACACTTCATCAACGGCCAACTAACGTTGCCTTCATAAGACCACACGGCGAGAGCGCGGTGGCAAATCAACCAATAGGTGAGGGCTGTTACGCTCATGAGGTCATGACCTGCATAGCGCACAACATCAAATAATGGCTGCCCGAGTCGGGTGTGTGTCGTCTGCAGGCGATGTTTATGTCATTTTCTGAAAAGAGCTGGAAAAGTTTCTTTTATGCGGAAGTAGGTAGAAGAAAGGATGTTCGGGGACTACGCCGGTGACGGCAATACAACTCAGAATTATCTCACAGGTAACGTAGTATTTACTTTTTAAATGAATTGGAAAATTATCGAAACCCGATCAGACTATATTTTTACCCTTTCTTTTTGTCGTCTAAAAATAGCTGGACTGTTGAAAACCAAAAAGTTATTAACAATTTGTATCATTTGACAACAAAGTATAAGCCAGGAGCAACCAGGATTTGGAAACGGGTCAGTCCAAATTTTGTTATTTTTTAAACAGAGTACTAAAATGTTTACACATAATACTTTCATGTGTATTGTAGGCTAAATAAAATAGGGTGTCCAAAAGACCCATCTACAAACGTGTTACTGGCTAACGTTGACTGGATAAACAATTGTTGACTGACAATTACTGACTGTTAATTTGTTTCTTGCTATTTCTCGCAATCTCATCTTGTCTTGCCCTTGGCATTAGTATTTTATGGCATATCATTGTCAATACTATTAGTGACATTTTCATTAAAATAAATATTATACATTAAATTTGAAAGAAAATGCACCCTGAGCTAATGTAGTTTCACGAATATCACAGGTATTCAATATAAAAACCATCGAAACTTTCTTTCATTTGTAAGTAACATGGTTTACGTTTCAACATGGTATCAAACATTATTAGTTCAGGAACATTTTGGCAAAAAGCAAACACATGTTGAATTTCCAATTTAAATAATAATAATTTCCATGACCAAACAGGGCAGAAATTAAACAAATATTTATCTAAAATTAATTTTTTTAATGTACACATGTATTTCTTAATTTTGCAGATACAACCCCTTTAGAATGTTCAACTCGATGAGACAGTAATGTTGCATAACAAAGATGCACGGTCGTTGGCAGGTTCAGAAGGAGACAACTACCTTGAACACTGTACAGATAGAAGACATTAGTGTCTACTGGATGAACTGTCCTCTCACCACCTGACAGTATCTTTAGATTTTGCACATTTCACGCATAAAAACAGCTTCAGTGCACAGATTGTGAACATGTTGATAAACATGTGTGCATGTGATAGTGATGATTCCGATAGTGAAGAGAAATACTTCAATATCAGAATATGCATTGCCTATACAAGTACATGTAAAACAAATAATTATGATTAATTAATCGTTGATATTTAACTTTTGGATCATTTTATATAATTAAAAACAAACTTGGAAAGGAATTAGATACAATATAGGTAAATACATGCTGTTAAATTGGAATAGGTATAAATTATTCCTTTGAAATATGTTGTCTGAAGTTTTTTTAATCTTTACAAATACATTTAATCTTTGTAATAAATTCATAAAATCTGTTGACATGCAAAGAAAAAATAAACTAATGGATTTTTAGGTCAAAATTGTAGCTTTGCATGGTGAGGGAGGATAAGTAAGAGACTAATTGCGGTGACACCAAGCGAAATTCCTCAGCACTGAGTAGTAATTAGTTCTTGAAAATAACTGGAGGTACAATCCCGACGCCTGGATCAGTATGCTCTGACTGTCCCTAGAGATTTCAACATATCCAAATTAATATCCTATAGATATGTTGTACCTTCCTTATAAGCTGGATAAAATGTGATATTTTTTATGTCATATATTTTATCAGTGAAAGTATGTTGTACATGCACATATACTGATAAGAACGTGATTCAAACTGTGAATACTATAGAGGTCTGTCCTACAGTGTCATTGCTGATCATGTGACATACAGGTAATCGTCTCCAAGTACAGTACGAGTGATTCCCATCGGGATGTTGGAGCCACAACAAATTTTTCGAACTTTTCTAAACCCATATCGCTCTTACTGCTGCAACCTGGATTCTTAAAAATCAAGTAGAATCATTGTACTAATATTGATTCAAGTTACCCAAGCTTAATGTAAGTGGGCACGTAAACATGTATTTTAGAGGAATATGTACTAGTTACCTTTACTATTAATGCTTCGTTTAATCCATTAAGAATATTTTATATGCACCAGTGAAAGGTATTTTTGTATTAGAAAATTCTTCAGGAAAAACGATTAATTTCATTGCAAATTAGACCTTTAAGTTTTTACATTTATTCTGTATTAAATAGATTATTAGTATGTTGCATAGCAAAAATGGATGCCAGGAAAGGGAACATCATAACTTGCAAAATAAAGTGAAGTGTCATACAAAATATTATTTTGTTTTGTTTTTGCTTTTATTTAAATAACAAAACAAATAAACCACTTGGCTTATTAAAGAAGACTAATATGTTCATTAATTTTAATATTTTACCAAAACATATTGACAATAACAAATAACTCAAAATGTACTTTTTTAAGGATACTAAAAGCATTAAGCAAAATGTCCGTTGGGGTAGGCAAGGGTGGTAGATCTAGGGGGTCACAAGGGTGAGGGAACAAGGCCATAAGTTGAGAGGTGGAGAGGTTGAGCAATTTTAGCATCAGACAGTGTAGGGAGCAATCAGTTTGTTTGCCAAGTTCTTGGTAATGTGTGATTCTTTTGCAACGAAATAATCATCAGTTATTTCCCAAAATCTTGAACATCCCTTCACCACACTCATTCCCCAATTCCCCCACTGGAACGATTTGACATCTCAGCGTAGGAGGAAAAAAGGTGCCCATTTCAACTACTCAGATTAGAAGAAGAAAAATAATTCTCATTGAAATGTGTACACACAATTCTAAGAATGGCCAACAGAGAGCGCTATTTACATACGTCATAATTAAAATGCAAATATATGCAAAACTGGCAAGTTTCATGATTGTGGATTTACATATTAGCACCCTACATGTAATTACTAGCTTTTCTGAACACATTTTCACTGCACGCCCCATAGTCTAATTCCATGTTTACTCTCACGTTACATTTTTAAGGTATACAAATAGGCCCTTAATGCCATAATTTATGTACTTCATATTTCAATGGAAAAACTAAGACCAAAACGGAGACCAAGCAAACGATGGATGTATTGCATTTGAGGAAATGTCGTATTATTATTATTATCATCATTATTATCATCATAATAATTATTGGCTTTTTTTAAAGATATTTTTGGTACCAGCTAAAGATTCCTCGTGGCAATTCCATGGTCACCACGTGGATATTTTGAGGTATTAAATAACTCTTAATGTTACCTGGCTTCTGTACTTATGTATTTCACCACTCATCAAGTTTTTTTTACTCAGCAATAATAACATTATGTACCTTTTGACGACCCAATCGTTGGTAAAAGAATTGAAGGTTATCGTTTTGTTGTTTTGAGGTTAGTTTATATAGTATGATGTCTTCGCATTTGGATATTTTCATTTCTGATTAGGCCTATGTCCAAGCGTGTTTTACAACCAATGGAAGAAGGCAGGCCATCTTCATGGATGGGAATCTATTCTCAGCTTGTCTGCATCTTAAAAATCATGAATAAAGACACCAGAGACGGACCCCGGTCCGCCATCCAGGGTCGATTCTGTTCACGTGATGTTGAGCGTAATAATGGCGGGACGGGGACTGGACCCAAAAGAATCGAACTCCCTGCGGGCATATTTGGAAATTATTCTTGGTAGTCACATAATAGTATAGACACGGCATTGTCATGTTCTATCCAAATTGGGTCTGTCCGGACGTAAGCTGAAGGTTAAATTACCTTGCAAATTTACTTTCCATGTCGGTTCGCACGGAAGGCTTAACGGGCTAGTGACGTATTCACACTGCGAGACAAGTGTTGTCTGCATGGGTGAAACAATGTAGTCTTCAATGAATAGGACAACTTATGATCGTCTTACGCATGAGTGTGGACGTAATTGTATAATCAGTATCGATTCTAAACCACTGAAAACGGCCAGTGACGTGTTCCATTGCCAAAAGCGTAGGCCGAATTAGTGAGGGACATTGAGTGTCGACTCCCATTGGACTGACGTCAAATAAAGTGTCCCACAAGGTACAATCCTCGGCCTATTCTTATTCGTCCAGGTCTTGCTTTGATGATATTTACTTGTTATGATTATTGTTTGTTTGTTGTGGTTTGTTTGTTTGTTGTTATCTGTCTGTCTAGTCGGTTGTCTGCTTGGGTTTTGTTTCGTTTTATTCATGAAATTTTACAATTATTGCAAAAAGTATGGCCAAAGGTCGCTAGGTGACAGAATACAAAACTTTTTTTTAATATAAAAAGTCAGAGAATATACAGCATTAGTAATGCTTGCAAACTGTTGTACAATTTAAATTTACTTTCTTGGAATCAAGATAGGCCTAAAAGTTTTGACAACCAATATGTGAAAGTTTAAGGTTATTTCGTTGTGTCGTTGACGAGATAATTGTGAATGCATTCCTAAAGTTCAGGAAAGAGTAAATTTTTCCTAAATTCAAACTGAAAATAATGCCACTTTTCTTAAAAAACAACAACAACAACCAAACAAACAACAACAATACAGTCCTTTATTAGGTACAGGCACGGGCGTAAATCCCGGGGGGATGGAGGGGATATACTCCCCCCACACACACACACACTTTTTGGCCCGGGGGAATGGTCAATGGGATCACCCACCCCGAATTTGTCGTGCCGTAAAAAATAATAAGCTAATAAGCGAATAATTCCTGCAAAATAGGGGGAAATGTAAAGAAATGGTACATACAGTGATGTGTTTTTTGCAGTGTTGCGGGTGGGGTATGGGGGTTGAGCAACGTTTAGCAATGTTCGAAATCCAGTATATAATGCAAACAGATTTCAATATCATCCCCCTACTTTTCAACACAGATTTACGCCACTGGGTACAGGGAAGATTTACCGGTATGTCATTTATAGATTAAATGCTTTGTGTAGTGGAGTATTGATATCGTTTTGATTTGCGGTATACACCATGTGTTTATTTCAACTATCGCTAAGTGAGGTACATTGGTTCTGAAAAGAACCTTTTCGCAACTCGTGTCTTTGTACACATAAATCGAAACGTAGAAAAGACCCAAAATGTCTGCGTGGTTTCCTGAACCACGCTCTCGCTTACGATAGTTGAAAACGAGTTGCCCGATATTGGTTCTCCCTGAACCATAATCTTACCGCAAACCGAAACGATAAGATGTATGTCATTTTCAGATTTAAACCAAGCACTTTTACATTAAAATTCCACCATTTGTTATTTACGAGTTACCAATCCTTCACCTTACCTTCCATGGTGGAAACATGTTTATGAAAGATCGATAATTGTAACGTATGATACACTCCACACATATGTGAGAAGAATCGGTATCAAGAGGAAGCGTAGAGATTTAATCATCTGTTTGGAGAAAGTGTGGTGATGGAAATTGCATCGAGTGCTGCTCATCACCGTGAAAGTCAAGGTTTTGATTTAAGGATTGATGAGAAATTGTAACTGAATTTTGTTCCGCGGAGGCAGACACGGGAAGGAGGTGTACATTCGTGTTTACTCGTTAGCGATTGAGTGTTTGTGTTTCTCTGTAAAAATGTTGGGAAGATTTAATTTAAATCCTACTGGTAATCTCGAAAACATAGTTTTACATAAAACTTACTTGGTGTAAAGTTGATGGTGTATCAAACACCCCTTGACAATGTTTCTGTCTCATGTAAAAAAATAATTTGGGACATATAGCGCGTACCCCCCAAACTGGTGCTCAACATTATTTTACCCTGCTCATCGGTTCATAAATCTTTCCCAAACCATCCCCAGCTCCTGGGGTATACGCTCAATTGCGCCATTACAGCGCAATGGGCTAATCAAAAAAAAAACCAACTCGGGCCCACAGGCCCCAACCCCGGGGGTTGGAGAGAAGCAAGGGAAAAAGTGTCTTGTGGACACAAGCACCATGGTAGCTTTTTGGGATTCAAACCCCACTTCGCCCTCAGCCATCAGAACACAAATCCGATGGTAAACCCCCCGACCATGGCACTCCTGTTAATTGTTTACTTTTCAGTGAATTGAACGAATGGTCGAATGATTTTTCACTATTTTCTCGTTAACGCAAAATTAAATAAATTTAAACTTTCACAGGTTGGTTTTTTTCCAGGGCGAATCTAAAAATATATATTAGTGAAAAGTTCAACCATATGGCTTCGGCTACTGGTTGTTCAATACTGGAACGGAACCGCTCCAGGATATCTAGTATTAACGTAAACCCACAAGGTTTAGCACGGTACAGAGATTTACCGGTATGTCATTTATAGATTAAATGCTTGTGTAGTGGAGTATTGATATCGTTTTGATTTGCGACCTTTATAAATGCTAGAGTGACATTTGTTCTGAATAAACCTTTTCGGCAATCGGTTTGAAAATGATAGAAAGCCCAAATCTAGTAATGTCTACCAGGGCCTCCTAGGGAAAAGAATTTCTAAGAATTTTCTCTCGCATTTGTACCGTATAAGATACGATAAGATGTATGTATTTTCAATTAAACAACATTTACATTAATGATTCCACAGTTTGTTAAAAACAACTTACCTATCATGGTGTGTTCAAAAGATGACTATATGTACGTATGATCATCAAACTATGAAGATGTATCATAATATAAGATTAAAATCATCTGTTTACTGAAATTTAATTGATTCAGTCATGCTCATTCACCTTCAAAAATTTTTTTAAGATGATAGATGTACAATTTGTCCAGCAATTGGAAGATGCTGTGAATCGTGTTTCTCAAGTTAGCGAAGGTGATTTTTCTGTAAATGTGAGTTTTTAAATCTTGGTAACTCGCAGTTTTGACCAGTAAGAGTCAATAAGGTGTATTTGTATCAAATCATCCCTGACAGATGTTTGTTCATGATTATGAATAATCAAAAGTATTATTATATCCAAATGGTCTCAAGCATTATAATAATATGCTCATCAGGTTCATAAATCATTCGGTACCATCTCAGCTCCCTGGAATACAGCTCATTGCTGCATTACCCACCATGAGGGCTAATCAAACAAAATAACCAACTCTGCCCTACAGGTCCCATTACCCCTGTCTGAGAGAAGCAATTGTGTCAAGGTGTCTTTGCAGACACAAGCAACATGGTAGCGGTTGATTCGAACTCACATTCTGACGACTCACATAGAACCAAACCGATGGATCAAACCCCGACCATGGCACTCCATGACTAATTGTTTACCTGGAATTCAGAATGGTCTGATGTATTCCTATTTTCTCGTTAACGACAGAATTAGGACATTAACTTTCGCGGTTGGTTTCTTCCAGGGCAATCTATAATTGATAGTGAAAAGTTCAACCATGTATGGCTACTCGGGTAATGTCAAACAATTGGACCCGATCCTTCAGGATCCAAAGGACACCAGAAATGTAGAGAAGATTTTTCTCTCCAGTTTTCAGGCTATAGAACCCTGATGACACATGACCACGAAACTTAGAGTAGACAATGAGTTGTATGCATGGTTGGCCAAAGTCGATCTTAGGAGAGTGAAACTCACGGTAGAATAGGTCTTTGGACCAGAAAAAATTTGAACTTGACCTGTTTCTGGAAGACACTATGCAAACATGAGGGTACACAAAATAATTGTGACGGGCTCTGCGAAAATGAGTCACATGGGGTGAACATACTTTTTAGTTATATACATGGCTGAAAAGAGCATGCAATAAACTTCATTTTGATACCTGTTAAACAACTGGGCATGTCCGGTTCAAAAGTTATCACCTTTTGAAAATATGTATTATGTCAACAATCGAGTAAACCCGTACAGGAGAAATTGGCTATTAAAAAAACCCCTGTAAAAACCCATAACTTCAGAAGGTTACTAATAAAATGTGCGTAGTTACCAATATGTTCCTTAAAATTTAATGCTAGCGGGGTTTATATTTTTGCCAAGCACAATCAACGTAAACGCAGCAATTTATAGCGCATTGTAATGGAAACAAAAGGCAACAAAAATCATCATTTATTCCACTTTCTTCATATTAAATCAGCTTTTGATTTATAAATATGAAAATACAGATACTAAAGAACCGAAATAATGGATAATCAGAAAATCAATTTCACCATTTTTTTTCACCCCAAACATTCATCAACCTGTACGTGGAAATAGGCCGTGCGAGAAGCGACTCATTTTGGCAGAGCCCGTCACAATTATGGTGCAATACATGGTACATCCCCCTGGGAATCACCAATGTTTGATTCTTGAGTGTGGATGCATTTACAGATATTTTACCAAAAGTGTAACAAGCTTTAAAAGATTTGTTGTTACAAAGAGGCGCTAAAACGAGGAAAAATGGCAATGTGACGTCGACAGGAATGGGGAAGGTGCCGAATCCACTTACACTATACCGAGGCTGATGTTATCATAAAAATGTGAACGTGACGGTGACGGTTAAACACATTCGTTCAGCCTTCGGTCACACTGTCTGTCTGCAGACCGTGCCTTACCGTCAGACTGAGAACGGAACATTATCAAGGACATAAGCCTGGATTTGAGATAGGTGTCCAACACCTTTCATTTCTAATACCGCTGTAATGAATTTCAGATCCGTCTAGCGACTAAGCGCTCACATTGTCCGTCTTCCCTTCATCGGGGGTGTCTTCAGCGCATTAGATGCACACACGCCCAGGCTTAGTCTTACATACCACAGTTGTACACAGTAATTATTCGGAGTTAATGAACAAAAATCTCTTTAAATCTTTATGTCTCAACTTCGTCATATTGAGTCAAACCATGTACGTCTATCAAGTGAATTAACGTCTTCATAAGATGGAAAATCCGTATTAGAATTGGAACGAAGTTCGTGATTGCCGAGCGTAAAAAACACCTGAATGCATTTTCCACTATTATCTCAACTGTTTCACTCTTTTATGTTCACTCGTCTTTTGCTTTCTTCTTTCACTTCAGCTATAAACTCATGCTATCCCTGTACTTTATCTGATTCTCCTTAAGACGATCAGAGCGTACTGATCGAAACGTCGAGTTGTAACCTCCAGTTCTTTTCGAAACTTATTACTACTCAATTGAGAATTTCTTACGGTGTCACCACAAATAGTCTTTACTTATCCAGTCACGGTTAATCCGTTTTGTCCGGTTCCAGGCCTAGTACACGACTCTGCTTCTTGTACCTCCTTCTTTTGTGTTCCTTTCACACCTGACTAACCTCCACACACTCTTGAGTTTAAGGTTATGCGCCTGTCTGTATATCGTTCATTTTGCCTTTGAGAGAGAATCTGCTAGGTTCGAAACGTAAGGCCAATAACTACTATTTTGTATTATATCTGAACGGTGCAATGCCATAAGCAGAAATATATCTTGAATCAAAGAAAGTGAGCATACTTGTAGATGCAGTCCTGCCAATGTAACCAATGTTGTACCTTCCCTTTAATACATCCTACATGAAGTGTGCCACTCGTGTACTAACCTAGTCCACGGCATAGTACCAGAAGTCTGTTACCTACATGAAGTGTACCACTCGTGCACTAACCTAGTACATGGCATAGTACCAGAAGTCTATTACCTACATGAAGTGTACCACTCGTGTACTAATCTAGTCCACGGCATAGTACCAGAAGTCTATTACCTACATGAAGTGTGCCACTCGTGTACTAACCTAGTCCACTGTGCACAGTACCAGAAGTCTTTACCTACATGAAGTGTGCCACTCGTGCTACTAACCTAGGTCACGGCATAGTACCAGAAGTCTATTACCTACATGAAGTGTGCCACTGTGCTACTAACCTAGTACATGGCATAGTACCAGAAGTCTATTACCTACATAAAGTGTGCCACTGTGTACTAACCTAGTACATGGCATAGTACCAGAAGTCTATAGTGTGCCACTCGTGTACTAACCCTAGTACATGGCATGTACCAGAAGTCTATTACCACATGAAGTGTGCACCTGTGTACTAACTAACCTAGTACATGGCATAGTACGAAGTCTATTACCTACATGGAGTGTGCCACTCGTGTCTAACCACGTAGAAAC
>CM055816.1:51694150-51742158 GCA_029582265.1 Zoroaster sp. YZ-2022 | reverse complement strand
ATAAAATGTAAATGCATCCATACAGAAACCAACATGTAAAAAGCATTTATTTCATTGTATCGTTCCATTCACATGTGGAAAATGGATCACGGACGTGGTCCAAATTTGTAATACATTTCAAATAAGAGTGTTTTGTACCATCATCAACTTTACATCAATTTTTGTTTTTTGTTTTTTGTTTGTTTGTTTGTTGTTTTTTTTTGGGGGGGGGAGATTCTTGGTTCTAGTATTATGTAAACATGGTTCACATCTTTTAAGAACGCTTGCAAACACTGCTTTGCTTAACTATTTTCGGTTTATATAGGTGTTAGGTCATCATAGTGCAATGAACTTTCAGAAAAAAAATGCTAGAAAAACCATTGTAAACGTACTCAAAGAAATGCTTGCATAATTGGTGACATCTGTGTTAAGTGATTTTTATTTTAAGTTTTGCATCATTTAAAAAAATGTTAATTTTGTTTGGGGTGATTTTGTTCAGGTTACTAATTTTTTTTTTAGGTGTTCGGGTATGCGCCCGAAACACCTATTGTTATTGTTCGGTTTTTTTTCTTTTCTTTTTCTTCTCCTTCTTCTTCTTAGGTGTTCGGGTATGCGCCCGAAACACCTATTGTTATTGTTCGGTTTTTTTTTTTTTTTTTTCTTTTTCTTCTCCTTCTTCTTCTTCTTCTTCTTCTTCTTTTCCGGATCGATTGTCTACAAAAAAACACATACTTGCAAACTTCATATGAACTTGAAACTTGGCATATACTTAGAACATAACACGTAGATGAAACATAATTTGTTACGTCATTATTAGGTCATCAGATATCGAATTTCGATAAATCAAAAGATATTAGCTAAAACGTTTCACTTACGTTGCATGAATCAAGCAGCTACATGTATACGCGGCGCTGCACGATCTTTGGTTACAATGGAGCTCCATGTACAATCGACGCTGTTAGTGTTAGGTCTTGGAATTCGTGTGAAAATGGATTGCCAACGATCTTTGGTTACAATGGAGCTCCATGTACAATCGAATCAACGCGCACTGTTTGTTACAGTGTGTTACTGTATTTCGTGTACAAATGGATCGCCAACACAGATACAGTCATAAAGGGTAGGTATCTTGAATTTAATTTTTAAGAGGATTTCCTGTATTTATCTTCGTGTTTTTATAGAAGAAAGGCCATTTCTTTAGAGGGACTACAGAGTTCGTCGTTGCATTGTACCTGTTTAACTTAACGTTACTCGTTAGTTAGGCCTACGTAGGGGCTACGTGAACATACTTTGGACAGTAAACAACTCCAGTTTTCTAACAAAATATGAACAGATGTCACCAAAATGTATTTAGAATATAAATAAGGATAGGAAAATTCAGTTGTTAAGGTTATGGCAATTTTTCAGAAGAAATTTTATGCCATATTTTGTAATTTTTGTGGCTCCAAAAATCTTCAGTTTGTGCACAAATTAACATTAATTTGTGTACCATTGTACAGATCGCTAATTGTCAAAAGATATTTACAAAAAGATGACCCCAATTTGGCCTTACTTCCTATCCAAACCGGAAGTCAAAGTTTAATATTTAAAAAAAACCCATCTCAACAACCACAAGAGGTAAATTCACAATTTTTGTACCATTGTACAGACCGATTTGACCTTACTTCCTGTCCAAACCGGAAGTCAAAGTTTAATATAAAAAAAAATCATATCTCAACAACCACAACAGGTAAATGGACATTTTTTGCACTATTGTATAGATTGTTAATTGTCGAAAAATATTTACAAAAACATGACCCCAATTTGACCTTACTTCCTGTCCAAACCGGAAGTCAAAGTTTAACATTAAAAGAAAATCATATCTCAACAACCACAAGAGGTAAATTCACAATTTTTGTACCATTGTACAGATCGTTAATTGTCAAAAAATATTTACAAAAAGGTGACTAATTTGACCTTAATACCTGTCCAAACCGGAAGTCAAAGTTTAATATTTACACAAAATAATATCTCAACAACCACAAGAGGTAAATTCAAAATTTATGTACCATTATACAGATTGTTAATTGTCGAAAAATATTTACACAAAGTGACCCCACTTTGACCTTACTTCCTGTCCAAACCGGAAGTCAAAGTTTAACATTTAAAAAATCATATCTCAACAACCACAAGAGCTAAATTCACAATTTTTGTACCATTGTACAGATCGTTAATTGTCGAAAAATATTTACAAAAAGGTGAGCCTAATTTGACCTTACTTCCTGTCCAAACCGGAAGTCCAAGTTTAATATTTAAAATAAATCATATCTCAACAACCATTAAGAGGTAAATTCACAATTTTTGAACCATTATACAGATTGTTAATTGTCGAAAATATGTACACAAAGGTGACCCCAATTTGACCTTACTTCCTGTCCAAACCGGAAGTCAAAGTTTAATATTTTCAAAAAATCATATCTCAACAACCACATGAGGTAAATTCACAAATTTTGTACCATTATACAGATCGTTAATTGTCAAAAAAATATTTATACCCCAATTTGACCTTACTTCCTGTCCAAACCGGAAGTGAAAGTTTATATTTAAAAAAATCATATCTCAACAACCACAGGAGGTAAATTGACATTTTTGTACCATTGTACAGATTGTTAATTGTCAAAAGTATTTACACAAAGGTGACCCCAATTTGACCTTACTTCCTGTCCAAACCGGAAGTCAAAGTTTAATATTAAAATAATTTCTAAATTCAGTATTGTATTGTATTCAAATAAACTTCTCGCGAGAACTTCAACAGACGTTAACATTTGACTTCTCCAACACTTCGAATTGATGACGTAACCATTTTTAGGTGTTCGAGCTACAGCGCGAGCACCTATTGTTATTGTTCGTTTTTTTTTTTTTCTTCTCCTTCTTCTTCTTCTTTTCCGGATCGATTGTCTACAAAAAAACACATACTTGCAAACTTCATATGAACTTGAAACTTGGCACATACTTAGAACATAACACGTAGATGAAACATAATTTGTCACGTCATTATTAGGTCATCAGATATCGAATTTCGATCAATCGTTCTTTATTAGTTAAAACGTTTTGATTACGTTGCAAATGAAAGATCTACACGGCTTTTCAACGCTAAAAAGTGCGCCCTCTGTTGGTGAATGTAAATCAGCTCTGGTCGTGCTATGTATGCACGTAATTTGGTGAATGTAAATCAGCTCTGGTCAGCACTATGTATGCACGTAAAAATCATATCTCAACAACCACAACAGGTAAATTGACGGTTTTTGCCATTGGCACAGATTGTTAATTGTCAAAATATTTACAAAAGGTGACCCCAATTTGACTCATTCCTGTCCAAACCGGAAGTCAAAGTTTAATGTTTAAAACAATCATATCTCAACAACCACAAGAGGTAAATTGACATTTTTGTATCATTGTATAGATTGTTAATTGTCAAAAATATTTACACAAAGGTGACTAATTTGACCTTACTTCCTGTCCAAACCGGAAGTCAAAGTTTAATGTTTAAAACAATCATATCTCCACAACCACAAGAGGTAAATTGACATTTTTATCATTGTATAGATTGTTAATTGTCAAAAATATTTACACAAGGTGACCCCATTTGACCTTACTTCCTGTCCAAACCGGAAGTCAAAGTTTAATTTTTAAAAAAATCTTATATCCACAACCACAAGAGTTTAATTTACATTTTTTGTTTCATTGTACAGATTGTTAATTGTCAAAAAATATTTACACAAAGGTGACCCCAACTTGACCTTACTTCCTGTCCAAACCGGAAGTCAAAGTTTAATGTTTAACAAAATCATATCTCCACAACCACAAGAGGTAAATTGACATATTTTGTATCATTGTATAGATTGTTAATTGTCGAAAATATATTTACAAAGGTGATCCCAATTTGACCTTACTTCCTGTCCAAACCGGAAGTCAAAGTTTAATATTTAAAAAAATCATATCTCAACAACTACAAGAGGTAAATTCACAATTTGTGTACCATTGCACAGATCGTTAATTGTCAATAAATATTTACAAAAAGGTGACCCCAATTTGACCTTACTTCCTGTCCAAACCGGAAGTCAAAGTTTAATATTAAAAAATCATATCTCAACAACCACAAGAGGTAAATTGACATTTTTTGTACCATTGTATAGACTGTTAATTGTCGAAAAATATCTACACAAAGGTGACCCCAATTTGACCTTACTTCCTGTCCAAACCGGAAGTCGAAGTTTCATATTTAAAAAAAATCATATCTCAACAACCAAAACAGGTAAATTCACAATTTTTATACCATTGTACAGACCGTTAATTGTCAAAAGATATTTACAAAAAGATGACACCAATTTGACCTTACTTCCTGTCCAAACCGGAAGTCAAGCATTTAATATTTAAAAAAATCATATCTCAACAACCACAAGAGGTAAATTCACAATTTTTGTACCATTGTACAGATCGCTAATTGTCAAAATATATTTACAAAAAGATGACCCCAATTTGACCTTACTTCCTGTCCAAACCGGAAGTCAAAGTTTAATATTTCAAAAAATCATCTCAGCAACCACAAGAGGTAAATTAAAATTTTTTGCTCCATTGTACAGATCGTTAATTGTCACAAAATATTTAAACAAAGTTGACCCCAATTTGACCTTACATCTCCCGAACACCTTGAGTTTGTGTCGAGACAAACTCTGAATCTCTAGTTTTTTTTTTTTTTTCTTCTCCTTCTTCTTCTTCTTTTCCGGATCGATTGTCTACAAAAAAACACATACTTGCAAACTTCATATGAACTTGAAACTTGGCACATACTTAGAACATAACACGTAGATGAAACATAATTTGTGACGTCATTATTAGGTCATCAGATATCGAATTTCGATCAATCATACTTTATTAGTTAAAACGTTTTGATTACGTTGCAAATGAAAGACTACACGGCTTTTTCAACGCTAAAAAAGTGCGCCCTCTGTTGGTGAATGTAAATCAGCTCTGGTCGTGCTCATTATGTATGCACGTAATTTGGTGAATGTAAATCAGCTCTGGTCGTGCTAATTATGTATGCACGTAAAATCATATCTCAACAACCACAACAGGTAAATTGACAGTTTTGCACCATTGTACAGATTGTTAATTGTCAACAATTATTTACAAAGGTGACCCCAATTTGACCTTACTTCCTGTCCAAACCGGAAGTCAAAGTTTAATGTTTAAAAATCATATCTCCACAACCACAAGAGGTAAATTGAAATTTTTGTATCATTGTATAGATTGTTAATTGTCAAAAATATTTACACAAAGGTGACTAATTTGACCTTACTTCCTGTCCAAACCGGAAGTCAAAGTTTAATGTTTAAAAAATCATATCTCCACAACCACAAGAGGTAAATTGACATTTTTTGTATCATTGTATAGATTGTTAATTGTCAAAAATATTTACAATAAAGGTGACCCCATTTGACCTTACTTCCTGTCCAAACCGGAAGTCAAAGTTTAATGTTTAACAAAATCATATCTCCACAACCACAAGAGGTAAATTGACAATTTTTGTATCATTGTATAGATTGTTAATTGTCGAAAAATATTTACACAAAGGTGATCCCAATTTGACCTTACTTCCTGTCCAAACCGGAAGTCAAAGTTTAATATTTAAAAAAATCATATCTCAACAACTACAAGAGGTAAATTCACAATTTTTGTACCATTACACAGATCGTTAATTGTCAAAAATATTTACAAAAAGGTGACCCCACTTGACCTTACTTCCTGTCCAAACCGGAAGTCAAAGTTTAATATTTTCAAAAAATCATATCTCAACAACCCACAGAGGTACATTCACAAATTTGGTACCATTATACAGATCGTTAATTGTTAAAAAATATTTATACCCCAATTTGACCTTACTTCCTGTCCAAACCGGAAGTGAAAGTTTAATATTTAAAAAAATCATATCTCAACAACCACAGGAGGTAATTGACATTTTGTACCATTGTACATATTGTTAATTGTCAACAGTATTTACACAGGTGACCCCAATTTGACCTTACTTCCTGTCAAAACCGGAAGTCAAAGTTTAATTAAAATAATTTCTAAATTCAGTATTGTATTGTATTCAAATAAACTTCTCGCGAGAACTTCAACAGACGTTAACATTTGACTTCTCCAACACTTCGAATTTATGACGTAACCATTTTAACTTCAACTGAACACCTTGTTTTTGTTATGACAAAAACTTATATCTAGTTCTTCTTCTTCTTCTTTTTCCGGATCGATTGTCTACAAAAACATACTTGCAAACTTCATATGAACTTGAAACTTGGCACATACTTAGAACATAACACGTAGATGAAACATAATTTGTGACGTCATTATTAGGTCATCAGATATCGAATTTCGATCAATCATACTTTATTAGTTAAAACGTTTTGATTACGTTGCAAATGAAAAGACTACACGGCTTTTTCAACGCTAAAAAAGTGCGCCCTCTGTTGGTGAATGTAAATCAGCTCTGGTCGTGCTCATTATGTATGCACGTAATTTGGTGAATGTAAATCAGCTCTGGTCGTGCTAATTATGTATGCACGTAAAAATCATATCTCAACAACCACAACAGGTAAATTGACAGTGTTTGCACCATTGTACAGATTGTTAATTGTCAAAAATTATTTTACACAAAGGTGACCCCACTTGACCTTACTTCCTGTCCAAACCGGAAGTCAAAGTTTAATGTTTAAACAAATCATATCTCCACAACCACAAGAGGTAAATTGAAATTTTTGGTATCATTGTATAGATTGTTAATTGTCAAAAAATATTTACACAAAGGTGACCCCAATTTGACCTTACTTCCTGTCCAAACCGGAAGTCAAAGTTTAATGTTTAAAAAAATCATATCTCCACAACCACAAGAGGTAAATTGACATTTTTTGTATCATTGTATAGATTGTTAATTGTCAAAAAATATTTACACAAAGGTGACCCCAATTTGACCTTACTTCCTGTCCAAACCGGAAGTCAAAGTTTAATGTTTAACAAAATCATATCTCCACAACCACAAGAGGTAAATTGACATTTTTTGTATCATTGTATAGATTGTTAATTGTCGAAAAATATTTACACAAAGGTGATCCCACTTGACCTTACTTCCTGTCCAACCGGAAGTCAAAGTTTAATATTTAAAAATCATATCTCAACAACTACAAGAGGGTAATTCACAATTTTTGTACCATTGCACAGATCGTTAATTGTCAATAAATATTTACAAAAAGGTGACCCCAATTTGACCTTACTTCCTGTCCAAACCGAAGTCAAAGTTTAATATTAAAAATCATATCTCAACAACCACAAGAGGTAAATTGACATTTTTGTACCATTGTATAGACTGTTAATTGTCGAAAATATCTACACAAGGTGACCCTAATTTGACCTTACTTCCTGTCCAAACCGGAAGTCAAAGTTTAATATTTAAAAAATTCATATCTCAACAACCACAAGGGGTAAATTCACAATCTTTCCACTATTGTACAGATTGTTAATTGTCAAAAATGTTTACAAAAACATGACCCAATTTGACCTTTACTTACTGTCTAAACCGGAAGTCAAAGTTTAATGTAACAAATAATGATGCAAAGTTTCTTTTAAAAACATTCTGACGTCGTCATCACTGCCCTGACAAAACTCGAACACCTATGTGTTTGTATTATCACAAACACTGCCATCTAGTTTTATACTGTATTTGTTCTGTCTTGAATTTGTGTGAAAAATATATATTTGTATCACCAGTAGTTAGTGAAATATAGCCAGGTCTCGAACCTAAGGTCGGGTGACTCAACCACCGGAAATGGAGTCCTAACTTGCAAGCTATGCCGACGAACTCAATCTATTGATTCATCTGACCTTTTTCATAAAGTACACCAGAACTGGTTGCAAAACATCAAACAGTAAGTAAATGATTAACGCAAATACTGAGCAACCACGCACGTATGGTTTGATAAAAAAAAACACCCGAAGATTACTAGGCCCTGCACTTTGTGAAGCCCACGCTGCACGTGGTCTTTAACTGTTCAGACACCTTTATTTGTATTATCTATAGGAATAACACATAGGCTAATTATGGAATGGCCCAAATTGTTTTCTCTGAAGCACGATCTTGGATATTATGACTCATATGTAATTTGTTTTACATTACATATTTGGCATTCTATTGCAATGAATCGATTTTAAAACAGCAGTGCCAAAAAACAGTGTTTTCTCTTATTATATTGATTGATTTTTTGTTTCTTTTGTGTAATCAAACAATGTCTAATGGCGCCACATGTATATGCCCATAATGTTTTGTTACCAATCCCGACCGGTACCAGGTAGTAAATCATGCCAACGCTAACCTTTATGGAGTGCGATTGGTGTAAACAATAATATAAAAAAAAGTCAATGATTTATAACCACCCAAGTACCTTCTTTTGTAATGAAAAAAAAACAGTTTAGATTTGAAACAAAAGAAGTCATTTCGAATGGAAATTTTACGCACATTAGCAAAAAGAAAACTGTACGAATGCGATTCATGTTCAGGGCTTTATAATTAATTAATGTTCATTTACTTTTTAAAGATCATCCGAAGGTCCATGCAATCAGTTATTAGTCCATACACTCTGTTTGTCTAATGCTTAGTATTAGAAATAATAATTACATGGTGATATCTTACAGCGAGGTGAAATAAATTGACATGATGTCTGCCGTGCCTGGAATTTGGACTTGTAATATTCCATTCTCAAAAACGGGATGCATTATTTTTCCTTTCTAAATAAAAAGACATGTATTCCTGCAGAGTATTCATATTAAAATATTTATTCAAATGTGTTTGCTCACAATATAGAACATATATTATCCATAAACAGTTGTGAAAATTAGAAGTTTTTAACTCTGTAGACATTGTCACAAACTGAACCTACGTCGGTGTGATTTAGACCCCGCCGAACATAATCGGTAAACCCAAGCGGGGATTTTTGTTAAGTTCAAAGTCGAAGCGTCGCATTTTGTGCAGCAGACATTTTACCCACTCTTTTTAGGCGGGAACGCATACTTCAAGGGTTGGTTGTACCTTAAGCATTCAGGTTTTTCCTCTTGAAATCAACAAGATGGGAAGAATAATCGGATTATTATTTCTTCTGGCAGCGGTTACACTGACGTCAGCAGGTAAGTGCTTTTGTTCGAAACAAAAAAAGCTCTATGAATTTCGAGAAGGGAGCGGCCATAGTAGGAAGTGAACTTCTTCAAGAGAATTCAACCTAATTTCACAAGGATAAGAAACGACCATGATAGATTATCTGTTGCGAAATAAACTCTCTTCGTTGGAACTAACACAAAGATATCGTTCAAAATGTCTTTCCTATTAACTGACGACTGGTTTCTGCTGCTGCTTGTAAATTACATCCCTCGAAATAATGTGTTCATTGGCTACTGGCTAATAGAAATTAAATATTAAAACACTCATTGTTACACATTAACAAAATTCGTTTGCTTTTGATCGCTGGCATAAATTATAACCTCTAAAATTGAATATCAAATAAATTAGAAAATTCAATCGAAATTGTGTGAATTCTTGAAAAAAATGTGTTATTGGGGTCAATATTCACGTTGGATATCAACAATTGAATCAGGTAAAGAATTGTTATTCACAAATGTACCCGTTTTATAATAATTATCCGCATGTGTTGAGTCTCCCCAAAACGCAGACACACCTTAACAGTTTTACCATCGCTTGTTTTCGCTACTGAAGAGAGATAAAGAAATTAAATTAATAAATAAATAAATAAGTGAATATAGGTTAGAGGAAGCTCCATATAAGTGTCAACAAGGGTCGGGATTTGAACCCTCATAAAAGAGCGAAGAATGCGTCTCTGCGCCGAACTGTGTTCACTTCTCTATGGTGCTGATAACGCTGAAGCCGCAGTTGTACATAGTGACAAATGACTCTTTAAAAAAATGATACATACTATATGACACTAAGAACCAACATTAAATAATAAATCGACTAGTCACGTACCATCTAACGATATGAATGAAATTTTGACTGTTTCAATATCACGCTTCGGGTGTACAAACAAAGATTATTTGGATAAAACCTTGGTGTAGGTCCTTGGCTGGTTTACGTTTTGGAGTGTGTTTGCTGTCTGTGTGGAGTCTGTTCATTGGTACCAGTTATCAGGAAAGCGATGCACCATAGTACAAAGCCATTAAAGTAAATATGTAAATGTATCCATATATTATTTAAGAATCAATTACCAACCTGTTAAGGTTTCAGCTTTTTTTCAGTGTGCAGTTGACGAGAACAATTATTGAAAATGCATAGATTTTATGTACGCCTATTTATTCCACAGCCATCACTTTTTCGTCTCGGGAAGCTTTAATAGAAATCTTAATTTTTTTTAAAGGTTCTTCAATAATTAATTCACCAGCTCTGTTTGTTAGAACGTCTCGCGTACATGTATGTGGTACTGGGATCGAGATCGTTTGTCAACATTTTAATAATGTTTTTATTTTATTTTTTTTAATTAATTGTTTAACTTAAAACAAATATTCAGAAGCAAAACCTTTCTGTATATAATTCACGGCTGTAGAGGAGTTTAAGGCTGTAAAGGAAAATAAAGGCAAAATGTTTAGAATACAACACATATAGGTGAGTGCACAGTGGACGAAGTATACTGCAAAAAAAAATCGCTCTCGCGATATTATTTTACTACTCTCACTACAATGATAGCACCTCAGTCCGAAATATTTAAAGGATGATTTATACAATTATCAATGTTACACCAAGTAAATTTATGTAAAACTGTGATCAATTATGTTGTTATTGTTTTTACAAACATAGTGGCTTTGAAGTATCAAATTCTTGTTCTTTGTCAGAACGAGTACGCATTTGAACGTGTATGGAAGCTGTATTCTTTCTGCATTCCAAAATACCTTTATGAGCGTTCTGATTGGTTGAGAGCTCTGACGTGCTCATGTTTGAATGAATGAAACGGGCGTTTACGCTCGCAGCACAGCTGCAAAACATTCCGATTGCGCGGTGGTTGACGCGCAGCTTAGCCAATCAGAATGGATCATGCAATCTTAGGAGCAGTAACAGGTGAAAGCAAAGCAATTGTGTCAAATGACAAAAGGGTTTGCTTGTTTAATTACATCCAGAATGTAGACGATAGGAGTACATGTTTGTTTTTCGGATTTTAATATTTAACTATATTTTACGGAAGCTTAAATGACCATCCGTGTTACTTAGATTATTATGGAAAGACGGAATAGTTATCTTGAAAACACTGATTGCCTTTGTCTTTCCATGATAAAGAAAACCTCTGTAACTCGGAAACGTGGATGGTCATTTAAGCTTCCGTAATATTTTCTATTGAGGTTGTCAAAATAAAGACAAATGTGCGGTGACTACATAATTTCAAAATAATCTAACTTTTTCTTCGTTATAAAATAATCAGACCAGTTAAACATTAGGCTATCGCTTTATACGTGGATATGTTTATAATTATAAAAACAATTATTATTGTTATTGGTTTTGAGTTTAAAGAAGCATCGCCTGTGTATCTGACTTTAACATTATTTTATATTTTCCTGAAATAAAAGAAAAAAAATTTCTTATAATTATCTTTTAAAAATATACACAACATACACAGTAATTTTAGGGAAGGTACAACTTCGGTTACTATTAAAACTATTTAAATATTTACTTGGTGTAAACTTGATACTTGAATCAATCATCTTGAGAAATATTTTCGTTTGACGTGCTTTCTTCTTAAAGAAAACATACATTTTTATGTCGAATTTACGGCATATCAGATTATCATATTTACAAATAATTATCTAAAAAGCTTACTTTGTGTAATGTTGGTACACGTATCAATCATCCCAAGAAATGTTTTCGTCTGACGTGGTTTCATATTAGAGAAAACAGGATTTTTTGTTGATTTATTTTCAAAAGGTTTGCCATCCCAGGTGGCGAATTATTCAAAAAGTTGCCAGGCGGCAATTTTTTTTTTAAAGCAGATGAAAAAACATAAAAATCTAATGTAATTCAATTTTCACAGGCCAGTTTTGTAATACATTAACGATAGAGGGTTGAAATTAAAGTACGTTACCAAATACCAAATATTGTACCTTCCCTTTAAGTTCCTAAATTAACATTTCAGAACTTTATTACTGTAATAATATGCATTTTGGTGTTTGTTGTTAGTGAAAATTGTCATTAGAACATGTTTTGCCTTTCAAATGGGAAAATATATTACAACGAAAGTTGTCAGGAATCGTTGGTCAAATGTCTAAACATGGGCGATGCATCTTTAACCATTCTACAGATATGTATTGTGTTATTGTGTACATGATCACGTACAAAGCAAACACGTATCATGATTAAACAAACAACGAAGTCATGCCTTCATAATTATTCCAGGAATATTTTAGCTTACTGTTATTTCCTCAGAATCTGCTATGATGCACCAGAGATTTCGCAACCATATTTTAAACTGTATTTCGAAATATTTTTTCCAACTATTTATTTGCGTAAGTGTTTCAGTTTTGCTTTAATGTTTAAGTTTTAGGCTTTTACTCGTTCTGCATGACTATAAAGCTCTTAGTTGTTAATAAACCTGCAGTTTGGAAATATGAAATTGGAATACATTTCTTATTATTCTGAAGTATCACCTTTTGGTGCAAAGTAATTTTAAACATACGCACATTATTCGTAATTTGAATGCCGGAAAAATTAAGCCCGATTATATTTCTACCTTCTGTTAAATCTTCATCGGATTTGCAGGTTCACAACATTTATGATGTTGGTTTTTTTCGACGATAAAGGAATAGCAAGGAAAATTAAATAGACTCAAGCTTGGACCGGCGCAGGTGTTTTTAACAACTCTTGAACCAAGTCAAAAGAACATTTTACGGACAAAAACAATATTTTTAGCAAAGTGGCCGGAAGAAATTGAGAAATGACCAGCGGCGAACCTATAGGGTTAGTTCAGTAGGGGCACTTGGAGGCACTAAGATTTTCAGGGGACACTAATTGATTACGGGCTCACATGTTTTGTTTAGGGATCATATTAATAATAATAATAATAGACGATTCTTATATAGCGCATATCACAGTGAAGTCCCTATGCGCTTTAATAACTTGCATTATTATTTTCCCTGCTCATAAGGCTCAAAGGCTCATAAATCATTCCTGAAACCATCTCAGCTCCCTGGGGAGTATACAGCTCAATTGCTGCTATTACAGCGCATTAGAGCTAATCAACCAACTCTGCCTTCACAGGTACCCATTAACCCCTGGGTGGAGAGAAGCAATTATGGTTAAGTGTCTTGCTCAAGGACACAGGTGTCACTGCCGGGGCTCGAACCCACACTCTGCTGGCAACACCAGAACTTGAGTTCGGTGCACTAGACCGCTCGGCCACGACAATCCACTTTACGTGCATTACACAACACAACACACGGGACGTACGGCTTTACGTCCCATCCGAAGGACGAAGCAATCATGGTTAAGTACCTTGCTCAAGGACACAAGTGTCACGACCGGGGCTCGAACCCACACCCTGCTGCTGGCAACACCAGAACTTGAGTTCGGTGCGCCAGACCGCTCGGCCACGACACCTCCACAAGTGCGAGGGCACCTAGTGGCATATGCCTCGGGTTGGGACTTGGGAACCAGCCCTCGTTCCCTCCTCCCTCCCTCCCTCCCTCCTCCTCCCCTCCCTCCCTCCCTCCCTCCCTCCCTCCCTCCCTCCCTCCTCCCTCCCCTCCCCTCCCCTCCACTCCTCCATTTTTACGCCACTGCTAGGTAGACCTACAGTTAAAAAGAGAAACTCGAACTTTGGCTAACATGGTGAAAGATATCGCCTGTGTTTTTCGTTGATTAACCTGTAATTGTGTTAATTTTGTTTTCCTTGAAGAAAAAAATGCACTTACTTTTAAATTCTATTAATCGCTTACACGCCTCGATTTTTTATAAAAGCGCGATTCACCTAACCATACCCAACGCTCAATAAGTTAATCACTCAGTCTATGTTAACAGGATAATAAGTCATATTTGTGTATGTGTGTTGACTTTGAGTTAATATTACAATAAACAACGCAAGCATTGAAAACGTAATTATATAGTGACTTGGATTTTGAGTTTTCATCGTGAAAGGTCTGACAGCGATTAAGCGATTGGCTGAATTTATTGTTTTATATATATGTTTATATATTTTTCCTCCTTTAGAACTGTTAATTATTTGTTTTACTTGGTTGAGCCAATGATATTAACTGTCAAGTGCGGGAAAGGGGAGGGGAGAAAACTCCGTTCCCACCAAAAGACCCAGGTTGGCTTAGTGATTGGGACCATGCTGAATAAAGATAATAATATAAGTTGGTGTAGACGACCACTCGATGCTGCCGCTGATCTCTGGACTAAATGAATCGGTTGCTCAAAGGTTGAATAGTTTGTAAAACGTGAAGTCACTGGCAGCCATCTCCCTATACACCACACGAGTCAACCTATTTCAACGTTGACTGTCGATCAAGTTCGTAGAGCAATGACTGCCCGATTTACGGAGCTCTGGAAGTGCCATCCGAACCTGATGATCGACATTCTACTTTCAGGATATCGACTTCCTGATATGTCGGGATGTCGTCATCCTGAGATAAATTATCTCAGGATCTCAACCATGGGCGTCAACAGGTGGGGGACGGGGGGGACATGTTCCCCCCACTTTGAAAGTGGGGGATATCATATCGTTTGTCCCCACTTTTTCAGAACAATAATTTAAAAAAATGGCAGGCATATGTTCGATTTTTTGTATCAATTGCTGACTCAAATAGAATCAAACTCGATATTAGTGAAAACAGCCATTTTTCGACTCATTATCAAAATCATCAAAAATTAGAGGCAGACGAACCGTTGCCGCCGTGTATGCCTACTAGGTAGACCTATAACGTTACTCACGGAGACAGAGGAGGTGGACGCTTAATATTCCTGTACCGCGTACAGTAGGAACATATTAGAAGCCAGCCGCGCAGGCATGTTTTCCAACGCTGCTCACTATGCACAAACGGCGTGCGGTGCAGAATGCCAGCGACACTTTTTTGAGACATGCGCACTGAAAGCCAAAGATCGTATTGCGTGCGTATGTATTTTCGCCCCCAGTTCATAGCGTTATACGGGGCGAGCAGGCGATTCGACGTCGCTTGTTTCTAACGTTACTCACGCATCGTGTACGCGCAAAGTGCACTGGTGCAGTGCGGATTGCCAGCGACACATTTCTCATTTCTGACGCGTGTACGGCAAATTCTAACTCAGGTAATGAGGTATATCTTCATCGCTAACTTACTGCTGCCATTTCGATCTGAAAAGACTGAAAATAAAATGCTGGTAACTTGATGTAGAGCTTCAGTTTTGGTGAAAGACAACATTCATCAGTTTAACATTGAGATGACTCAGATGAGCATGTGAAATACTAACACAAATGTTGGGACAGGCAAAAAGTAGATATAATCTGAATTATTCGTGGAATTATAATAGAACTAGGACCTTTAATTCAGGAGCGGATGATCGCGGATCCAGGGGGGGGGGGTCAGTTTTTTGTAGCATGATTAGTTTGAACAAATAGTATAAATTTCAATATTTTTTCTTCAAGAAATATACAATTATTTAACAAAATATAGCACCATTTAGCACCTAAGCACCCTTAATTATGCAAACAATCTCTAAGGGCAAGGGGATACCCCCTCCCCTTAGATAACTCCCCAGGACACAGATCACTAATTGGGGCTCATGTCCCCCCCCCCCACTTTTCATAAGCTGTTGACGCCTATGATCTCAACAAGTCGGATGGCACTTCCAGAGCTCCGTATTAATTATACCTGAAGAGTGTAAACAATAATGTACCATTGTGTCGTTTGAAACCACGGCCGCTCAAAAGCCAATCAAATCATTGCAATTGTTTAGACACAGCAGAAGTTGAGAGTTAGCTTATTGGGGAAATAAAGATGGCTGACTTTCAATCCAGTTGGTATCACTCAGTGGATGCAGCACACGCTACATGCAGCATACCAGACGCACCAGACTAAATGATGCACTTGGTACAAAACGCTATTATCAGAAGCATATTACCTCCAGGTAATAGGTAATACTAATAGACTTATCATCCAGTATATATATAGGCAGAAAAGCCAGGAGATCAATAATTTGGGGATAAGATCAGGAAAAGAGGGATAAGGTAGGAAAGAGAGATGGGGAGGTGGTAGAGAGATAGGGAGATGTGAAAGGGGGTAAAGAGTATTGTGGGTGAAAAAGGAAAGGGGGACAGAGGAGGCAGGGATTAAAAGAACAGGGCGTCACCTTTGAGGCATGTTCCCCTCACCCCATTCAAGGTATGTACAATTCCCCTTCAGAATTAAGACAGCTGTACAGAATATGATAAACCTGTCCACACTAGAGTATAAAGTTTTCTCATTTAAATTTTAGAGTGTACCGCCTCGGAGAAGCTCGAACTCTTTCCTTTTGGTACTATAAACAGCGATAGAAGGTTTGTAACAGCCAATGATGCACACTTGGAGCTGTACCTGAAGAGCCCATTAACATTCTACGGAAAGAAGTACTCTTCAATTTTTGTAAGTTTACCCAAGGAGCAAACGGGTGTAAGGAAAGGGTGAAAGTGAGGCATTATAAACGAATGCCGCTTAAACAAACATTGGTACAGTATGTGTGTATGTTTTTAGTGCATTAATAATAATAATATTGTGGACTTATATAGCGCACGTATCCATCAAACTGGTTCTCGTGGCACATTATATTATTACCCCTGCTCATCTGGCTCATAAATCATTCCTGAAACCATCTCAGCTCCCTGGGGAGTATACAGCTCAATTGCTGCCATTACAGCGCATATAGGGCTAATCAAACACAACAACCAACTCGGCCCTCACAGGTACCCATTTACCCATGGGTGAAGAGAAGCAATTATGGTAAAGTGTCTTGCTCAAGGACACGAGCACCATGGTCGCGGTTGGGATTCGAACCCACATTCTGACGACACAGCCATCAAAACACAAATCCGATGCACTAAACCGCTCGACAATGGCGCTCCACGGCCTTGTAATCAATATATTTGTCATTGAAATGAAAGTCAAGTAAAATCTAACATTGTTAACTACTACTATAGTAAAACGTTTATGTGGACCAAAAAAATATCATTTTGAAGATTATTTTAGTAAAATGATAGCACCTGAAGCAGAAATATTTCAAAGGATGTTTTGATACCATCATCAACTTTTCACGTTTAAAAATTGATTACTAATGTTTTCAAGATTTCAAGAAATATACAGCGTACAATGTACGTTAATTATCCTCATTATATAAAAGACATGATGCTGCTAAAAATAAACAATTGTTATTGACTTATTTTTTTCTTTCTTTCTTTCTGTGCAGATCAATGACAATGGTGTATTGTCATTTGGCAACGCAGTCGACCAGTTCAAATACAAACGTTTGCCAATACCAGCAACGGTGAGTCATTTGATTATGTTCGCAAACAAATTTCCATTTAACTTCCGAGTGCTGTAATTGAGTTAGCTCAAGTTATTCCAGATAATAACTTAATTAGCCAGCATAATTAATGTTCCGGTCAAGAAAACCAATTAAAACCATATCAAAGATTGGTGAAGAATGAATCCAGACCAATAATTATTGTCATTTTTTTTTTAACCAATGATCGATTGATCCAACTTAGTTTTGAAACTACGTTTTGAATTTCTAAAATTCTTGACATAAGATGTTCAAAAATTTATACAATTTTGTGCCTGCTCTTTTGAGCCTGTCTCTATCCTTGATAGCATAAAGACAGGGGATCAGTCTAATAATGCCCCAGCCTTGGAAACATGGTCCATTTTCATCGCTAGAGGGCCACGATATGCATGGAATGGTTAGGCCTACTCGTAAAAAACAAAGCTTTCATATTCAAAAAACGTCCTTTCCCACCGTCTGTTGACCTTTGATTGATAAATATTGACCTCATGTCAACTCAGTCATAGAGCCTTTTGTATTGTTTATTGTTTTCTAACATCGACAACATTTTTTTTTTTTTTAAACAGTAAATAAAAATCATTGATTCAAAATTAAGTGAAACAATACATTTCCATCCTTACCGAGACAGGCAGACAAAAAGTTCATCCTGATAGCACCATTCATGGCCAACGTTGACCTGAGAGTTACGGGCAACATTTACTACCGTGAGACAAGAGACCCGACAACACTGCAAACAGCAGTCGGGAAGATCCGCCAGTATTTCGTCAAAAACAGCGACTTCAAGCCCAAGAGTATGCTCATAGTGACTTGGGATCAGGTCGGATTCTTCGGATCGACGGCTGATCCACCAATGGTAAGTCTATTTCAATATAGGCCTATAATATTTAAGCTTGGGCAATAACACGATAATATCGAATATCGCGATACCTTTTTTATTCGATTACAATATCGATAACATTTTTATAAAGTTATCGAGATATCGGCGAATCGCAATCGCAATATATATATATATACATGACTGAGTTTGCATCTGACCGGGGCTTGATCCCTGGCTACTCGGCAGATATGGTTTGGCCTCTGACCTGGCCCCATAGAGCAATAGATAATTGGCATGAGTGGACCGCCCACCAACATAAGGGCTGGTTAGCTCAGTTGGTAGAGCGCTCGTACGGTAATCGAGAGGTCGCGGGTTCGAGTCCGGCATCAGCCAAATTATCTTTGCTCGCGAACCGTTTATATATATATATATATATATATATATATTTATATATATATATATATATATATATATATATATATATATATATATATACTACTCAAAACTATTTAGGGAACACCGGAATAATCTCAGTTAAAGCAAGATCATTTATTTCAGATAAATACAATGTTTCACAGAATTGATGAGAAAACAACTGCACAATGAAACAGATGATAAAGGATGCATGTAGTGATTACACATTTCATGACATGACTACTGAAAGAGAGAGAGGGGGTTGCAAATGAAAATCCCGGTTCATGGAACATTTCAAACCTATTTGATGTTAAAAATCCGGTGTTCCCTAAATTGTTTTGAGTAGTATATATATATATATATATATATACATATATATATACATATCGCAATTTAAAAAAATCGACTTTGTGAGTCAAGTCACAAATTCCATGGAAACAAAATTAGGACAGTCTTCAGCATTTGGAAGTGAGAAACCAAAGCGAACTACTTCAGAAGTACATACACGCTATACAAACGAATTTGTGATTTATTGGGGCGCTTGTAGAAGGGTATATACCTGTGGTTATCGCCTACAAAGCAATCATGCATGAATGAAAAAATAATCGCGATATTATTGAAAATAAGTCTTTTGAAACATGACGGAAACAATAGGAGGACACTGTTTATGTTTAAATCTGATGGTGTTTACTCAAGAATTTACTCTTTACTATTGTGACGGCCATACTATTCTCTGCCTCATTATTGTGTTTTCAATCGGTACTTTGTAAGTTGTAAAGCAGCAATAAATAGTAAATAGCGTTTGAAAGTTTGACCGAAGAATACTGTAAAACAGTAAGCAGTTCGATAGTTTGACCGGCAATTTAAAGGGACAGTATCGTCACGATCAGAGCAGACTTTCGACAGGGCATGGAATCCTAGTTTAAGATGAGCACAGTGACTGAAAATTACCAGGTCATTTATGCAACAGCAACGGTAATAATTAATTATCATGTGGGTATTATTTTCAGTCACTGTGTTAATCTAAAACTAGCACTCCGATTTCATGCCCTGTTTATCGTGACAATGTTATTCCTTTAGTTTATGATTCCGCGTCATGAATGTATTTGTTTACTTAATAACTCTTTATCGATGCAAAGGTTAAATAAGTTATTAAAAAGTAATACAAAGGGACATTGTATTGATTAATCACAGGAATCCTTGATAATGGCTTAATATTCTTTTGGCAATAAAATGTACGTCCGACACCAGATTATAAGTCCATCGATCTATCTTGTTCTTCGAATATGTTGTGTTTTCTCTATTCCAGACTAACACCTTCCAGTGTGTTGTGACGTCAGATACAGTCAACACGTTTGTCTTCTTTCTGTACGAGAACATCGGGTGGACGACCGACGTTAGTAGCGGAGGCAACCCAGGAACGGGCATCGGTACTAACCAGCCTCAGGTAAGAGGAACGCAGCGACGAATCCGCCCATTAGAAACGGCAGCTTATTTGCCATTAAGAGAATGTTAGAGCATATACCAGAGGGAGAGGTAGACGAAGCAGAAGGTGGATGGATGACATCAGAGAATATGGTAGCGTTACGTGGAAGAGGACAGCACAGGATAGAGTGAAATGGAAAGCTGATGTAGAGGCCTTCCTCTTGCAGTGGAGCGAAATAGGCTAGACAGACAGACAGTCAGACAGACATACAGTATAGTTGCTCATGAAGAGACAATGTATTCATTTTCAGGAAGATATATCTGTATAATAAATGAAACACAATGAGATTTTACTAAGAACTTCAGCTGGTTTTTCGAACTTCCTATAACTCAAGAATCATGAATCAAATAGTTTTGAAAGGGGCATTTGATGTAGAAAACACAACATTACAAATTTAACATGTCAGGGGTTTTCCCAGATCACATCATAGGCTATATCAGTGAGAAACTGAGACTAATGTACAAATATTGACTGCTATGAGTGGTAGAGTAAAACTAGCCTCCCGAGGAAAAATAGAACGCTCCAGGGATCACAGAGGGAGACTAGTTTTACTGTACCATGAGTGAAAACAGTCAATATTTGTTGTATAACACCTCAAACATAGATTCTGCACAATTTATTAAGAGACCTGCTACAATAAACCAGAACAATACACGACTTTCATTAACTTGACAACACTGAAATTAATTGAACTTTTGTAACACTTCTGTAACACGTATTTATTCATGTTGTAACAACAGCATTGACGCGTTTAGACCAATTTCATGGGCTAGTTCATTAGTTGCCATGGGTTAGTTCATTGGTTGCCATGGCTAGTTCATTGGTTGCCATGTGCTAGTCTTTCCTTGTTTGCTTGGCATTACAGTAAATATAGCGAACATCATTTGACACGCTCTCAACCAATTACAAGACAGAATGAGGTGTTATAAATCTAAATAAGAAACACAGGAATGAGTATCACAGTTAAAATAGCTGATGGTGCAAACACGAACAACTTGCAACTCGTTAGTTCACACGAGCCAGTCTTCACCTCTGCTAAAGATAATAAAGTTACTATCCCGGAATCAGATTTGAGTTATTTTAAGTGTGTGTTTCAGTGGGTGATTATTTACTTCAGGAATTTAACAGAGACTTTTATATAT
This sequence comes from Zoroaster sp. YZ-2022, assembly GCA_029582265.1. Lineage (NCBI taxonomy): Eukaryota > Metazoa > Echinodermata > Asteroidea > Forcipulatida > Zoroasteridae > Zoroaster > Zoroaster sp. YZ-2022. The sequence continues at coordinate 51,720,742 of CM055816.1, read as the reverse complement.
TCTTCATAATAATAGTACGTAGCAAGATTTGCGGTAGACACCATGTATTGAAATAATCTCTTTAATAGTGAGGGTTCTGAGAAGAACCGTTGGTTACCCTCGACGTTTCGATCAGTATGGTCTGATTGTATTCATGAGAATACTGGAACTCTGGAAATGCTGGAGGGCTTGGTGGAGGGTCCTGATAATAATAGGAGTATAACCAATAACTTTTTGTACTCTTGTCTGGATATCTGTAGGTTGGTTTTGATGCGGGAGATTCCAGAAACAAAGAGACATTTAACGTGGACGCTCTTGCCGACAAGGCGGTGAGCCTTCCCTGTAGCTCCAACGTAGAACCCAAAGATCCCCCAGGTTTTTTCATCTACAAAGTGTCCGACTCGGAGGTGTCTTTCCCACAATGTGGTAAGTCTTTTCGTTGACCCCGCCAGTCGCTCGCTCGTTCGTTTGGTTGGGCGGTCAATTTGTTGTCACTCACGTCTCAAAACATGTCTTTAAAAGCAAGAAATACACCAAACTTGAAAGTGCCAAAATTAATTTATGACAGGACCCTCCACTGGCTTCTCACGATTGTTTTAAGAAATGTACCATTTGAACTCATTTCTTATCATTTCCTGAAGTAAAACAAGCAATGTTCAGATGAAAAGAAAATTTCAAAATAAAACAAAATCACATTTTTATAAACATCACTTTTAGTAATCTTCCAATCAAGAAACTGTAAGGATAGATACACTTGGGTAGTTTTGTCACAGAAGTGGAATGTTATAGCAATGAGAATTTTCATTCCCCCGTGTTATGTGCCCCATCATTGCTCATTATGTGTACAAAGGTTACTTGTTGTTGTCTATCCAGTCACTATCAGTTGTAGTGCTTGGGAAGGCTTCAGTCGAAAGTCAAAACTGATTTTAATTTAAAATGAAAAGTAGAAAAACACACAGTTGCTATTAATCGAAAGTCGAAAGCAGGAACTGACTTTGTTATCTTACTGAATAAAACATAAACAAAAACACAATTGTTATTTATAGGGAAGCTCCTGTCAATCTTAAATTGAATCAATAATGTTAATTTACCTTGAAGAGAGTATTGGAGCTAACTTGGCAAAAATCTCAGTCGGTATAAGGTCAGTCTAATGTTGGCGCCTCATATCTGCTCAGTAGTGCACATCGTATCCCCTAGCGGTGTGAATTTGCATCCAGTGTCTTGATGATTAGCCACTTTGACGTCAAGTGTGCTTTGTGCGTACGCTTGTGAGTGTACTTCTGCCAGCCAATGATCGCTGGAGATATTCCACGCGTACGCCCATCAACTGCAAAATACGCCACAATACGCCCTTTCGCCCAGAGTGATCTGGGCCCTTTTCATGAAATATGCTAATTACATTCACGCATGCGCTCACACCATTGGCTGGCAAACTCAAAAGCGGGATCGTCACGCAACGCCCAGCGTGCGTTATAGCTTGCACTTAGCCATTGGTCTCCATTGACTGAATTTAGCGTGCGCTAGACGCTATAGCGCGCGCATGGCGTTGCGTGACGATCCCGCATTTGAGTTTGCCAACCAGTGGTGTTTGAGCGCATGTGCGAATGCAATTAGCATATTTCATGGGAAGGGTCTATTTGTAGTGCATGAGCTGTTGAAGGCACATGTTGTTAGACCACCCTCTTAAATGATCCAATGCACAAAACCTGTTTGTGTACTAATGGCAGCAGCACCATCGATTTGGTTTTTTCGTATCAAAGCAACATTGTGACAACTTCAAAGTCGCCGTTGAGCCGTCCCTTGAGACAAAGCATCAGATTGTGTCAACCACTTTCAACACGACCTGCTCTAAATCTTTGAGGGAACGTTCCAGACCTATATGCCGCACAGACCAGGGGCAACTTGCCACCAACTTTGATAATGATACCTTCTATGAATACCTCCAAGAGACTGGGAACGCTAATAATGCATTTAATTTGATAATTAGTGCCATACATGACTCCAAGGTTACTAGTAATTCTAGGAAATCAAAGGCATGGTTTGATAGGGATTGCCACATAATGAAAAATGAGGTCAGGTGCTCATATAATGCCGTAAAGCGCTCCAAAATGAATGACAAGATGGAACTCGTCAAACACCACAGTGACCTCGTAGTACAATTCCAGCGAACAAAAAGTATAGTCCTCCCAACCTCGACTTATGCATTAAAAACACTAGCCCCAAACCTCACCGAGAATGACTTTTTGTTTCTGGATGAGATTCAAGGGAGACTAATCAAACTGTGGTTTGGTGTGTCTAAATATGCATCGACCTCCTCTCTTATGTCTACCATTGGATGGCAATCGGCCTCATTTTTGGTGAGAGAGTCACTCCAAAACAATACACGTCTTAACCCACTACATATAGCACATGTTCCTGCTCCTGAAAATCTCTTGTGACCGAACTAGGCGTAATCTCCAGGGCATGTGGTATAGCAATGGTCTTCACCATCTACTCTGCAGTACGACAAACTGTTATAGGCCAGATGCGTGCATTTGCAAACTATGCAATCAACCAGCAAATGATAAGACTCATTTTCAGCATTGTCGGTGGCTGGATATAGGTTGCAACCCTACCTCAGGTGTACTCATCAATATGATGAGCATCAATTATATTGTTAAAGCATTATACAGCTTGCAATAAATCCATAGGCATAAGTATATACCGGTAAAATTTATAGGTAATAACCTAAAGGCATTGTTTTTAATATGTAATAATTTTAGTTATGAGTGGTTGCTCAATTTGATACGCTGTGTACTTATTTTACACATTATATTCTTAACTGAATAAAACGATATAACAACAACAAGTTAGACCACTGTGGGTCTAAAGGGTGGCGATGGTGCGTCGCGTTTGGCGTATTTTGCAAGTTGATGGCGTTCGCGCGGAATATCACCAGCATTCATTGGCTGGTAGAAGTACACGCGCGCTTAGTACCATAACATACGCGCATAAAGTGTACGCACAACGCTCACACGACGCCAAAGTGGCTATCATCAAGACACTGGATGCACCATCGCTAGAAGGCTATGATGTGCGCTGAGCGGATATGTGCCCTCAACAGCTTATGCACGGTGCGAAATAGACTGGTCCCCTGTCTTTATCCTCAAGAATAAATGCTCACATTGCACCATTCAAGGGATTTCATTGGATACGGCGTCACAGAGACTCGCGCTAGCTACCAACCAAGGTCAAAGTTAAATCTCCGAGAAACAAACATGGCGGTCGCACGGCCGGTATCTGGTGTAATTCACGAACCTCAAAGCATGACGTCAGATCGCATTGCCCAATGAAATGACCTTCTCTAGTATCTGAACAAGGGAGACCTTCAGTTTGATATTATTATAAAGCAAGAGATCGGGCAATACTTGTGCTAAAAATGCAACAAACACTTCAGGCACTAAAATTATTACAACCAACACATGAACCACAAGGACTTTACAATAATTGTAACTCAGAGGAGCTGAAGGTGGGAATTGAGATTCCTCTTGAAACAGAAGAGATGCAGCACGAAAAGCTAGTATAGACTATGTGACTTGTTTACACTTTAGAGTACATTTTGTACTTCTCCTCATAACATCGAGAATGTTTTTAATTTTCAGATGAATAAGATTTCGAGATGTAATGTTAGTACCTTATTAAAAATAAATCTGATTCAGAATTTTTCTGCTGATAGCTCAAAATATCATATTTTATAGTTTCTTGTCATTTTTTGCCTGGCGCAGTTTGACCTTTCGGAAACATGTGATGTCATAAATCACATTGTCTATACCTCTTCATTCTACATGTACCAAAATATATAAGATAAATTAATAAGAGTAACACGACCATGTTCCTACAGGTCCCGGTGATCAACTCCAAATATACCCCGACCATGCCAGCATGCTAGGCGGCTCCCAAATCACATTTGGTGGTCTTTGCTTCAGCCAAAATGACGTCATTACAGTCAAATTTGGGAACTCGGATGACTCGCCTGCTGAATCTAAATGTTCCTACGTCAGTCCTTTCCAGGCGTCGTGCATCATGCCCAGAATGAACCGCATTGGGGATGTGGAAGTAACGTTGGACAAAGACGGCACTGAAAAAAATGGAAAGTTCAGAATAAGTGAGTACATTTTGTTTATTTCACTTTTTTATTTCATATTATTTCTCACAATATTGCATTATAACCAATAGGCCTATGTGCAAAATTCACTTTATTTCAGTGTTTTTGTGGATTTTACGTCTCAGAAAGACAGCTATTCATCTGCACAATTATTATTTACATAAATCGTATTAAAATTATAGCGCCTTAGACATATATATTTCAATTTATATGCTTCAAGAAAGGGAAAGTACGGTACATCAGTGGTAGAGTTTTGATCTGAAAGCTTTCTTAATGTGAAGATAGCAGTCATCTTAAAATGTTATTCTGCCTTAATTAAGTGGTATCATTTCAGAGAGAACACAAATTAAATACGCACAACTTTTGTCTCCAAGTGTTTTTCTATAGTAATTGAAAATGGTTTTTCACATTTTTCTCATGACTAAAACTCAACTTTCAGCTTAAACTTGTTGTTTAATGTTTGATTCAAAGAGAGTAAACTTACCCACAGAAGCAGTCAAGCGACGTAGCCAGGACATATTCAGTGGGGGACACAGGGGCATTGCTTTTCAGTGGGAGCCCAGGGGTATGGTTTTTTCCCTTTCTTTCCTTTTCTGTTTTGTGGGGCACTATGAGGATTTTTCGGGGGCACCTGGGACACTGGAAAATCAGGGGGTAACGTGCTCCAGCCCTCCCCTGTGGCTACACCGCTGAAGCAGTCTTCCAGTGTTTTTACTTCCTTGAATTCACGTTAAATTTGTCAAAGAAATTTGAAACGCTTGCATTTTTCTAAGTATGCTTAAAACATGTTATCTATTTATGTAGTGCCCGTTGGTTCGGAACCTCCGAGTGTAAAACGCACAGACCCGTTCAATAACAAATGGCTGCAAGCCGGTAAAGATTTGAAGATTACCTGGGATAGAACCAGCCTCGTTACAGACTTGGTCACCATTACCATACTGAGCTACAAGGAGACGGAGCAGAACGAGACAATGAACGGTGACGACCCGTGGGTGGTAAGGCATAATAAACTCAGAAGGGGGTCGTTGTCACCCACATGGTACCCGTGAAATCATTGAAGACCTCCAACGTACATAGGATTGAGATTACATGGATACTGTCGGGGAGTACACGAGGTGACAAAGCCACAATAACTGATCCAGGGTCTCAAATACAGCGAGCACACAGCAAAATAGGGAGCACACACACAAAAACGTCCAGTAAATTTACACGCACGGCGATAAAAAAGGGGAGAGAACGCGCCCTTCTTTGCCACCTCCTGGATCCGCCATACCATAGATCGTATAATGGTTCAATTGTCATGGAGACCCACTAGCATAAAGTATCCGTTTTGTAAACGAAAACAAAAGGCCTGCTTTTTGTTCATCAGCGCAATCCTCCCTTTCATGTTGATGATGGAATTATTGTATTATTATTTATAACATGGTGAGCTTCAAAATCAGTTGTCTATCATAAGAATTAACATTTTAATTGTTGCTTTGTAATACTTACATTTGTTTTTGTACATGTAGGAGACATTAATCGCAGCAAACGTTTCCAATAGAGGGATGTACAACTTCGAATCGGGAGCCAATCCAGGCATCAACCATACCAATGTACTCGGTTTCATCCGTATCGCTGCCTCTTTGAAGCCGTAAGTTGATTTCTGAAACTGCAACATAATTGTCATTATCATCACTGTCATTATCATCAGCACCATCATCATCACCATCACCATCACCATCACGACCACCATCCTCATCACCATCACCACCATCACCATCACCATCACCACCACCACCACTATCACCATCACAAACCACCATCATCAACACCATCATCACCACCACCATCATCACAATCATCACCACCACCATCATCACAATCATTAAGACCATCATCATCATCACCATCACCATCACCATCATCACCACCACCACCACCACTATCACCATCACAACCACCACCATCAACACCATCATCACCACCACCATCATCACAATCATCACCACCACCATCATCACAATCATTAAGACCATCACCACCATCATCACCATCGTCACCAATAATGAAAACACATGGTTGATCTGATCCTGTCGGTTCTCTCCATCTTATCTCTCTTTTCTTTCTATCTTACCCCTAACTCAGTTTTTGTGTACAAAATAATTTCTAAAAGTTTCTTCTTTGAATACTCAACATAGTCATCATCATCATGTTCATCGGTATCGTCGTCGCCATCATCATCATCATCATCATAATCATCAGTTGTTGTCACTGTTTTTGTCATTGGCGTTAAAAATGTTACCGAATGTCATTTCAACGGGTCCATCACTGGAATTATTTTGTTCTTATCATTAATTTCCCAGGGACGGTCTTGTCCTTACTGGTGAGCTCCACTCTTCTCGGTTATCTGCTCAGCAGCGACGGCTACCAGGAGAACCCGCAGGAATGGTCCTGTGATTACTGCCACATGAGTGGTTTGAGAAGGACCAGCTTTTGCCGGACTTCAGTGCAAGACATACAGGCGTGCCTGTGCACCCTGGGCCAGGCGCTGGCAGACTCAGGGTCGGTTCGTCGCTAACTGGTACTGCGACTTCACCAAACAGACACCGGAGGCGTTGGACAGGTTGGGATTGCTGCTTCGCGAGACCGGGAACATCAAGCACTGTGTCCTCGGCATCGTTTCAAAGTGAGCTCATCCTTTTGTAGTGTGTATAAACAGTGATGGAGAGTTGATGTTTTGAGTGGAAGAGCCATTTCAAATCATGCGCACTTGGGTTTGTTTTTCGTAAATATCTGAGTTACGTGAGCCACGCATGTATGTAGATCCCCTGGTGGTGGGAGTCCATAGAGAAACTCCCGGAAGATCTGGATTTTAGCAATTTGAGGGACTCCAAATAATAGTTCAGAGTAATGAATAATCTAATAACAGGTATGAATTGGACATTAATAAATTTAAAAAAAATTAAATACAAAATAAAACAAATTTCGACACTCTAAACTCTTTCCTCAGACGCGCATGAAAATTGTAGTCGAGGTTTCAGAGCAATTAATAAGACCTTATATCTTAGGTAGATTGAAGTCCCCTGTCTTTATCCTCAAGGATATAGGACAGGCTTCAGGCGTACCATTCAAGGGATTTCATTGGATACATTGTGCTGTAAGCAGATCTGACGTCACACTTCAAGGCTCATGAGCTAACCACCGACCACAGGTCAAAGTTGAACTGGGGAAAATATGCGGCGGCTGCGAGTCAGTATCTGGCGCACCACGCGCTTCAAATTGTGACATCAGATCTTTCAGGCTGCGTCTTTTAGGTTCTTTATATATAATAAGCTGAAACTGTCACAGGTTTCTATGAGCATATTATATATTTATTCTATGCGAAAGTATGGATGCACCCACAGACATTTTTGTTTTTCTCAATAGTGTACACTCCTTGTTTTTCATCCCCGCCAAAGTCCGAGTATGGCTGGCAGCGAATGCTGCTGCTACGACAAGGACGACAACCTGGTTCTACGCACAGTGGATCTCCATCTACGGTAGCCTCAAACCGCATCAGCCGCTTCTCCGGGGCTTTACTGGTCCTCAGCAGTGCCGCCACGGACTTCTGTGCCGTACCTGTTCTGCAAATGTTATTGATAATGACGATGAGGACCATTATTTCCAGCGTGCGAGACCGACACGAGACTGTCGGGAGATTATGAACCAGTTCAATCCAAGGTGTAGGCTACAAGACTTTTTTTATAAGTTGGTCACAAGACGTAGTAACTTTTAAATATAAATGACCTAGGCCTCACATCGTAACCGAACTCAAAAAGTTAAATTGAAATCATAGCTGATATTAAAATTGAAACTAAATATCAAAATCAAAACCGGTAACGTACTTGATCAATAGCACTACTCGAAATAGAACTCGAATTCCAATTGTAAATTAAAATTGGATTATAATTGTAATGCCGCGATATTTATTGTGCACTCAACCATATTTTCTCTCCGTACTTTCCGGTCAATATTTTACATGCTGTCGTTTATGGTGATCCCCATTATCGTGACCTTCGGACGACAGGAGATACACCTTCAATGGCTTTTGGCGAGTACGTCCTGCTGAGAACCAAAGAAAGAACCACAAAAACGGAGTCTCCGTATGAAGGCTCGATTTGAGAGGAGTCCTTGATTCTGGAAGGTAACATTGATAGACTCATCATGTAAATGCTGTATGGGTTGTGCATGACGTCCGTTTACTTTCAGGCTTACGTATGATCGTAATACAAGTTATCAGGCATGACTGTCTTGTTTTATCCGTTCCGTGCATTAGCTGTTGAGGGCGCATGTTTAAGATCACGGTTGATCGATGGGGCCGGCAATAATAATTGTGTCGAGCGTATTTTGCAGTTGATATGCATAAAATTATACGTGCAGTTTTTTTCCAGATATCATTGGCTGGCAGAACCAGAGGTACGCATGCGTGTATTGTTCGTGCAACTCTCACACGCGTGAATTACGCCGGATACTGGCTGCTGCCGCCATGTTTACCCCCAAGATTCAACTTTGACCTTGGTTGTTGGTAGCTAGCACGCGAGCATATAAACGTGACATCAGATCTTCAGCACAACATATCCAATAAAAACCCCTTCAATGGCATAGCTTGAGCCTCAAGTCTATATCCTTGATAGGATAAAGACAGGGACCAGCACCAAGGGCAGTGGGTGCATTTCAAAGTTAGAGGGTTACAGACGCACTGGAGCGGATAGCCATTAATGAAGTTTCCTTTCATGGTGTGTACATTTTCCCATTGTGTGTTGTTGTTCATCCATGATGTTTTGTTCTTGTAGGAATCGTGAATGCCACTGTGACGTTAAGAACAAAGGGACAGCCCTGGCAGATCATGTGGAGAATGATGATACAACCACCGCATTCAAATCGAGAGAAATGACATCACTATGTTGACACTTATGATTGGGCCCTTCTGCAGAAGCAAGAAGTTACTGCAAGCAGCAGTTGGCAGCAGTATGACAGTAAGTCCAGATATTGATTGCACTATACCTTCCAAGTCATGTTGCCGTCCACCATTTTTGTCGGTCCAAGCTTGTCAGGGTTTTTGTGGATGGTACCTATATGTGACCCGCTCTCACAAAAAAGTCAAAACATTTTTTGAAACTGCTTATGCATCGTATTTCTGATTGATTGATTGATTGAATTCTATTCTGGATAAAAAGATGATAAAAGTACAAGACACATTACAAAAATACAAGAAAACACACCATATTTATCCAAGGGGATAAACCCAAAAGCCAATAACACATAATAGGCTTATTTCCATTAGGGTCCTTACATTGAAACATCAAAAATACAAATACAAATTACAAATTTGAAAGACAATGATAGTTCAAGACTACTACCACTACCCCAAAGAAGGAACAAATTATGCTTCCTGAATTTAGCTTGTGTAGAGAGATGTGAGCATTTACAAGTCATTTAAAAGAAGACAAATTCAGGTAAACTCTTTACATTAGAAGGTAAATGGTTCCATTCTTTGATAGCTGCAACATAAAATGTATTGTTTGCTAAACTAGATGAAAACTGGAACCTTTAAAAATTTAGATTACTGTTCCTTGTATTGTCAGGATGGTGAGCAATCAGAGACTTTGAATAAATTTGTCACGAGATAATCAGGAGTTACATTGCAAGTTATTCTAAACACATGGTTTAATTTCCCAGTTGAGTGACCTTGTCCCAACATTCTCAAAACCCAAACTGTCAATTCTTCTTGCTCAATGTGTGCCTCTAGGGCCTTTATCCAGGTGATGAAACCTAACCATTTTGTTTTGCATAATTTTGAAGTTTGTTTTAAATGAGCAGAGAGTGTAGAAAACCAGGAGGAACATGAATAGTCAAAGTGACATTGAATCAAAGCTGAACATAAAGTTTTACGGGATTTTGTATTAAGAAAAAGAGCCTGTCCATAAAGGAATTTCAATTTATCCCTGTTTTCAATGATTGAATTAGGCAATAAATTCACCCGACAAATGCTGGTCAAGTGTAAACTCCTCAGATATATTTTCATTGAAGTAGCCGATTTAATTTGTTTCACCTCTCACATGACTGTAAAGTCACCGACGTTCTTGGTTTTTCTTTTAGAACCAAAAAAGAATTGAAACAGTTTTGTTTAAGTACGTAATGACAATTTATTGTCAACGAGCCATTGTTCACACGATTCCAATTCTGTGCTAAGTATGTTAGTTACAGCTGCAGGATCTTTGCTCAGAGACCAAGAGGCACCATCATCAGCGTAAAGAAGTAATTTCCTCACTTGAACACTACTGGGCATATCGTTTATGTAACACAAAATAATAAAGGGCCCCAGTATTCCCCTTTGGGGGACAATTCATGTCGATTCAAACATTTGCCTGACTGGGCTGTTAACATTGACAAATCTGTTGTCTGTTAAGAAGATACGATTTGAACCATTCTATATGCAACCAATGCCCCATGGCCTCGCAGTTTCATAGTACAAAATAACATGATCAACAGTATATCAAATGCTTTTTGGAGATCTGGGATCATAACCATTCCTGTGTAATTACCCAAAGACATTTGGAAACTGAATATGCACAGATCAGTTAGATGTATAAGACAGGTGTCAGGAAATGTTTCCCTAAACCCCGATTGGAAATTAAACAAAATATTGTTTTTTGTAAGATACCTCAACCTGAATATGGACAGTTTTTCAAGCAATTTGGAAATTACACAGAGGATGCTTATTGGTCTATAGTTGTTAACATCGGTTCTACTGTCTCTTTTTAAAGCAATTTTAAAATCATCAGAACAGTATTGGACAAAATAGAAATATTTATTATATGAGTAATTGGTATATGAGTAACTTAACACAATGTACCCAGGCTTTTTAATGTCATGCAACCCTCTGTTATAATTCCTTATCGTGATAGTATCGTGAAACCCTTCCTCAATGAACTTCCAGTACTAGTTCATCCGACCACCATGTATCCATACCGTTATTTAAGAGGAAACCATTGTGGTTCTAATATCATCATCGTGCAGTTTGGCAATGTTAAGAATGAAGTTGAGCTTGACTGCCCGCACGGCTTTAGTCTCGAGTCCAGACGTTTTGAGTTCAAACCGTGCTGCACCTGCCCGACTGTGCAGTGCGTGATATAAATTTATCACTGTCAAAACTAGACGTGTCCGAGTGTCTTCAGAGTTGCTTTGTGTGGCGAGGACCGTTGGTAAATTAGGGAATGGTGTTTTATTTAATTCTAATCTTTTTAAGTTTTACAACGTTTTCCGCTGACTCGATTTTAAATAATGTATCAAAATATGAAAGTTTTTAAAACTAATATATAGAATGATATGTGTTTTCTAAGTATTTTGTAAAGCAACAAAGTGTGAGTTTATTTCTACAATATTAAAAATTTTATACAGGTAAAACTTGTAGCTTTTACATGGTGAAGAGGATAAGTAAGACTAGTTGTGGTGACACCATGTGAAATGCTCAATTGAGTAGTAATAATTTCTGAAAAGAACTGGAGGCACAACTCGACGTTTCTGATTAGTATGCTCTGGATCGTCTTCAGGAGAATGTCGGACTCTGGGAAATGCTGCTGCTTAAGTAGGCTGTTGGAGGATTAGTTCGTTGAGGCGCAGGCGGGGAACTGTGGATCCTAGGAGTTGGGGGAAGGAGTGTAGTCACTGAACCGAATCAGTTGAAGTCAACAAGCTAACGGGGGCAAGGAGGGTGGATTGACTTAGGAGCTATAGGAGATCCCTCAGTCTTGCGGTTATGGCGGACCTTGGACATAGAGGTGATCCTTCAGTCTGGTAGTAGTGGTCGCCAAATGTCGCTGATGTAGTAGTTGATGTCCCGTGACACAGTGTCGTGTTTGACGATCTTGATGGCCTCTCTGATGCGTCTGGGGTGCCATGTGTCGATGGGTGTGATGAGGTGGGCTGCCGCCAGTCTATCTGGTGGTCCTTGATGTGCGAGTGCTTGACGATGGCTCATTTTCGAAATTCCTCTGCGGCCAGTGCGCTCGGGGTGTTCTTTTTAGTCTGATTCCGTCATAGTTTCAGTCTGATGTACACCTTTACCGTACTACAGGGATTCGGATCTGTCCATGTGGTGTGTAGAAGTCCTTGGAGTTTGCTGGGGCTGAGTGTACTCTGATGCCTGCTCGTCGGAGGATGCAAAGTTGTAGTTTATGAGACGTCGAACCCAGGGATAGGGGAGACAAGAAAGGGTTAGATCATCACCTTGTGTTCGGGTTTGGAGCCGGCTTTCGCAGTTGATCTTGCTGGGATTGTAAACCGTAGCTCTTTGAGGGTAAGTACGGATGCTGTTGTAGTTCTTGGGGAAGGCTGTCCCCTTGTCACAAATGTTGTAGGCGCGTTGTACAAGGGTGCGGTTGACCGATGACTTGATGCTAGGCGGCGGTGGAAGGATCGCTGGTTCAGCTAACGGTCTGTGTGGGTGGGGCTTTCTTGTAAACGTTGTGGTGTAGGAGCCGTCTGCTTTTGAAATGCCGACATCAAGGAACGAGACTCTGCCGTCTTCTTCTGCCCATGGTGAACTTGATGCCCGGATGCTGCTGGCTTGAGATGCTTGTAGAAAACTTGGAGCAGGCCCTGCCATGGCGGCTAAAACAACAAGCAAGGTGTCATCCATACTGGAGCCAGGTTATACTGGTTGGAGGTCGAGCAGTGTGGAGGGAAGAGTTTTCGAACTCTTCCATGGAAATGTCAGGGCAAGGACCGGGATAGAGGAGATCCCATGGAGGTCCCAGCTGTCTCGCTCGCAGAATCTTGTCCTGAAATTGAAAACAACACGTGAGACGATTAGGGAGATGGATGAGAACCAGTGATGCCCGTCCACTCTACTTCAAGTAGAGCACAGCCGTTAGAGTTAAACAGGAAGGTGCTATTCTGGACCAGATCCCCTACACCCTGTAATTAAAAAATAGATACAAAATAAAACTATATATGTGGCTTCCTCTTAGATTTCTTGGGTTCTACTTCTCCCATAACACCGGAAGTGGTGGTAATACTCCAAGATGGTCTTCTCTCTTTTTCACTTCTAACATTGGGATTAGGTGGTAGAGGCCAGCGAACAGATGCTTAGGCCATACCAGGGGTTTGCTGTTCCGCCAGAGTATAAGGTATGGCCAATGTGGAGTCAAGATACCAGACGGCGTCAACAAGTTCTGGTATAACAATTATTTCTTGCGGGTTCATGGTGGTGTTATTTCATTCAGTCCGTTTGTAAACAATTGTTGTTTACTTACGTCATTGAAAACTCAAAATTCAGCCTTACTTTGCATAAGTTCTCTATTGATACAGTGCCCTGATAACATGGTAAAAAAATTACCCAACCTGGGGTGAACCATTGACCCGGAAGTGCAGCTTTCAAAGTAAAGGGGGCTCTGCCAGCAGACAACCCATTGAAACAGCATACAAGCAGTCAAGCACAATTGACATTACTGCACTAATCCCCTGAGACATTGCCCAGACATTTTCGGCAACCTGAGATGTTTATTTTGAGTGTCTGGTTGTGGATATTAGAATGGCCAGACAAATAGAATCTCATGTATTTCTCTGTAGAATGTCAGCAGTGAAAAAATGTGCAAAAAAATTGAATTTTGGGTAACTTTTTTTTTGAAGGGATTGTGGGCTTTATATTTGGCTTGAAATTGTTTTCTTGGGTCAGAGGACCTATTAGTCTGTTTACACCATTTGAGAAGGATTGTGTACCTAATGTAACGTTTTATTACGCCACTCATACGTACTAAATGATTTAGTGCCATTTCATGCGCGAGGGTTGCATATCAAGTATACGTACTAAATGATTTAGTGCCTTCATGCGCGAGGTTGTACATTGGGCAGGTACGTACCAAAATGATTTAGTGCCTTCATGCGCGCGAGTGTTTGCATATTGGGCATAATGTACCAAATGACGTAGTACCTTCATGCGCGTGTTTGGTGTATATTAAAACCCATATACATTTTTTGCTTGAAATTGTTTTCTTTCGGGTCTAGAGGGACTCAATAAGTCTGTTTTACACCATTTGGAGAAGGGATTGTATGCCCCATATGAACAACGTTTTACACGCTATTCAAACGTACTAAAATGATTTAGTCCCATCACTGCGTGTTCGTGGTGTATATTGTCACCATGCACTTTAAAAATGTCTGCATTTTCTTTCTTATTTGGTCATAACCTGAAAATGAAAGCAGCCCAGCAGAAAAAAACTTATCGCGTTTGGCAAAACTAGAATCATGATTTAAGTTCAAAACAAAAAAATGTGAATTTTTCTTTTGAAATTATTATTTCATAGCACCTGGCTGTAATTGACTCTCATAGAAAACTAAAAATGCCGACACGCCGGTATGAGGCGACGCACACGCGCGGGTCTGAGGCGACGCACACACGCTGTCTAGAAGACGCACACGCGGGTCTGAGGCGATGCACACGCGCGGGTCTGAGGTGACGCACGCCACGCGGGGCTCATAGAACCGGAGATCTTTTGTTTGACCTAACAGTTACATTCATTGTTCAAGTCATTGTTGTTTTTCTTGTTGTATTTTGTTTTTTTCTGAGCACATAGAGACTTTTTCCTGAAGGTTTTACGCGCTATATAAGAATGGCTATTATTATTAATCATTATTGTTATTGTTTCCTGTTTTTTCCTATGTAGGGAAGGGACGTGGTTGAGGGCCTGTTTGGTAACTGGGACGGGGACATGCGTAATGACTTGAAGACACCTTCAGGTTCTACATTACCATCAACTGCGTCTTCTCGAACCATCTACGAGGGTTTTGGACAGAAATGTAAACAAATATCACTTCCACCATACAATTTATTGTTTAGTTATAATGATACCAGCATAAGAACTTAATGTTAAATGTTCGCCACTACTTGCCAACTGAGTTGGGAGCGTCGTTCGTGGCCGAATCGTTTAGTGCACCGGACTCAAGTTCTGGTGTTGTCAGAATGTGGGTGCGAATCCTGGCCTGGGTGGTCTCGGCGCTTGTTTCCGTAAGCAAGGCACTTATTATAAACCATAATTTCTTCGTCCTTTGGATGGGACGTTAAGCCGTAGGTCCCGTGTACTAGATTATTAAAGTAATGCACGTAAAAGAACCCAGAACACTTACCACGGAAGTAGGGGTTTACCCCAGTGTTTCTGGTTCACATAACAAGCGCCCTTAGTTTACGGGTTTCCTGGGCACAATTTTTGAAAAACAGTGTTTCACTGAAAGGTCTCCCAGGTTAAAATAAATAAATAAATAACAATAAATAAATTGGGAGTGATAATATTAATATAAATCAAAATGTTAATGAAAACAACAACAATATAATATTACGGGTCTGTACAGTCAGTTCAGGGTCGATGAAATTCTTGCGTCGGTCAAGATAAACTAATTAGCACTCAGGTCGGGTGCTAGCACCAGTTGGTCGATCCTTATTTGGACAATAACAGAATGAACCATGGAATGACCATGTCTGAAAAGCAAACACATTGTTAATGGTTCTCTACAGCTCATCGGTAAAGAACTTGAACTGAGCGGAATTAGCAACCGTACCCTGCAGACTGGTTGGAAACATGTTCGACCAAGGGCCAATTTGGCCAGAACCGCTAAGCAGAGAATTTTGCTAAGCAAATATTTTCACTACCGGTACGCATTATAAACAGACTACAAGCTAAATACACTCATTTTATGTGAAAGTTTGGCTGGTAACCAATATTTATGGTAAGCAATATTGGTCTGCTTAGCTCCAGGCCAGTCGACCTGTCAACGTTCAGTTCAATTAAGGGCGAGTTTATTTAACAAAACATTGCAGCTGGTTGAAATAGGCCCGAAGCCAGACTCTTTGTCAAGCGGGAGGGGCAGCAAACCATTTTTTGTTTAAATGTAGCCACCGGAAAATATTCGCCCTGAAAATATTTCGAGTCAGGTCACAACATGATCTCCGCCTCCCTCCTCTAAAGGGGAAACATGGGGTCAAATATTTCGATGGGGAGCCAATTGTGTTTCAATTTAATTATTTACTGTACGCGTCTCAGTCGTCTTATAAGAACATTCATTTTATTTTTCTTTATTTCATTTAGGGGAGACACCACTTCCGACAATATTCGCCTACTACGGTGAAGATAAATTCTTCCACGCAGACTACCAGTTCTAACGACTTTCCTGTGCCCATCTTCAATCCAACCAGTGACGTCTCTGAGCGTGAGCTAAGGCGAATGTTTGTGGTGAATGATGAACCTTGCATGTGTGAGTGACTTATGGGCGGGGACTCTCCAATAGTAATACATAATAAACACAATTCAAATAAAACAAGCACATGATGTCCAATATGCGGCAGAGTGCACCCCTCTCCCATTGTTAATCTTCATTGTCTTCCCGGAATCTTAGGAATTCTTTAAGAGGATTTCAGGGGAGGTCCGTTAACAATATAACAACAGTTAATGTTAGTGTATATGGACATTTGGGGGTGGCAGTTCGTCGCATATCGAGTATGCAGGCGTATAAACAAGCTCTAATGTGCTGAGACTGGTCCCCTGTTTGTTTTTCTATCATGGATAGAGACAGGCTCCGGGTGTACCATTCAAGGGATTTTATTGGATACGTTGTGCCGAAGATCTGACGTCATGCTTCGAGGTTGGCACACCAGCTACCAACCAAGGTCAAAGTTGAATCTCCCCCAAAACTGAGAGGCATTTATCTGGCGTCTGTCACGAGCCTTGAAGCGTGACATCAGATCTTTGTGCTATCATGTGCTTAACAAGTAAAATAAATTAACAAAAACAAAGGAGGATTTACAAATGTTCTAAAGAAAAAGATAAAATCACTATAAAAAACTAAAACAATACAATGAAACATAAGTAAGAGTAATTGCGGTGACACCATGTGAAATTCTCTATTGAGTAGTAATTAGTTCTGAAAAGAACTGGAGGTTACAATTCTTCGTTTCGATCAGTATGCTCTGATCGTCTTCAGGAAGAATGCCGGACTCTAGGAAATACTACCAGCTTAAGTCGGCTGCTGGGAGGATCACGCGATGACTGGATGCTTCATATGCTAGAGAAGCAAATGGTGTAAAATTATCACGTGACCATTCCGGTCAATGTTTTTTTTCTTTCTGATAGAATCATCAGTGAATATTAAGACGACCGTGTGATGGCGATGACGTGTAGAACAACTGTTGTTCTGTTTCATTAATTCATTTATTCACTTCTAAATCGTAATTGCCCAGTCAATTATTTTTGTGGAAATTACATAAAATTAATACTGCCGTGGGCCAACTGCAATTTTTTTTAAATTCCACATAAACAGTCAAATACTTTTTGTGTATGGGAATACTTTCTTAGGATGATTGATATATTCTTCTTACAAAGTGCCAACTTTTAGATAATAAGTCATTGGTTTGATAATCTGGTACTTACCAGTGTTGGAACTTCCCTTCAATAATTATGTTAATGATGCCGTTGTTTTTTTTCCATAGCTTTGACTACAAGATGACGGGATTAAAGGCAATTGCTGCGCAAACTGCCCTGGGCTCACAAATGATCAAGAATGCAATGGTGGCATCAAACAAAGGTAAGCTTTAAAGGGTACAATATCGTCACGATCAGAGCAGACTTTCAACAGGACATGGAATCGATGTCCTAGTTTTAAGATGAATACAGTGACTGAAAATCACTGGCTCATCAGCAGCAATGGTAATAATGACCTTATCGTGCGGGGTATTATTTACAGTCACTGAGTTAATCTAAAATTAACACTCCAATATCATGCCCTGTTGGTCGTTGATTGCTCCTTTTGTGGGGTCCAAATTCAGATATGTTGTATGTAGTGGAAATATGCTTGGAGTTATACACAAATTAAAGTGTTGAATCAACATATACTGAACAGCAAAAGAAACGCAAGTCCGAGGACAGCAAAAGAAACGTAAGTCCGAGGTCTTGTCAAGTTTTCAAACAGAAGACAAACCATTTTGATTCTAATTCACTCATTTGTGACAAATCTTTCAATTTGTGAGCTGAAAGTGACTGTTGAGAGTACAATTTCAGCAGTCACGGTTCAGCTCTGAAGTGGCTTTATGGCTAATGATGAAATCAAATAGTTATGCCTTCTGTTGAAAATCGATCAAGACTTTCAGACTTGCGTTTAACCCCTGCTGTCCTCGAACTACGTCGACCATATTCAATATATTTTAAAGTTCGGTCCGGTGAACTCTTTATAAAGTTGGATTTAACTTTTAGAAGTGTGGAATTAACATTGATAAAGTTAGAACTAACTTGAGTCCATGTTAATTCAACACTTTCTTGGAGTTGACTTTAACTTGATGAAGTGTTGTCACTCACCGAACTCTTACAAGGTTGATTTAACACGTGTGGGTATTTGCCAGAGTCGGTGTATATAAATGGTCGGTCGCAGCCCCATCTCTGTTCATGTTGTCTTTTCATTGCAAGCCGACTCCCCAAAATTTAAAACCCCAAATAATTCGTCAATTTTAAGTTTTCCCGCCCATTAGTACATTCAGGAAGAGACCTACCATTGTATCTAATCCACATGCATGTATATTCCTTATAGTTTGGGAGATATGATGGAGCATGCATTCAAATGACGAATGCTCTAACTGGCTATTTTTGTAATTTGGCAAAGTGACCAATACCGCGTTGGTCACTGTGCCAACTTAATTCGGGATTGGTCACTATGGCAAATTAGGGACGATTTATGACATCAACAGGGGGTGGGGCTGTGCACACCCCCTTTAGTTTGTGGCCATCTTACTTGCCCTTTTAGAGGATGTCCCCCACATACCCCGTGGGCTGAATCCTGGATCTGCCACAGCTTAATTATGAAGCCAATACACTTTGGGTAAAATGTCTATAAAACACATCCGTAGATACTGAAATATTAGCGGAAATATTCAGGAAAATTTTGCCGTCATCTATCTGCACAGTGCGGTTTTCATCGGTCAGAAAGGATGCTAAAATATGTTAGTAAGACTTATAGCTCTTCTCCTGAAGATAATCAGAGCATACTGATCGAAACGTCGAGTTGTAACCAACACTTCTTTTCAGAAATAAATACTACTCAAAAGAGATTAATTTTCCAGAATGGTGTCACCGCAAACAGTCTTCACTTATAGCTTTACACAGTGAAAAGGATAAGTAAAGACTGTTTGCGGTCACCATGTAGAAATTCTCTTTGGGTAATTAGTTCTGAAAAGAACTGGCTGGTTACAAATCGACGTTTCGATCAGTATGCTAACAGGAGAATGCCGGATTCTGGGAGATGCTACTGATTAAGTAGACTGCAATGTATCCTTCGTGAAAACGTATACGTAAGAAACATGCTATTTGTGCTTTGATATTATTTCTTCTATTTTTGTTCACGTTGTATTATAGTACCAATGTGCCCGTTCTTAGCAACCCCAGCCCGCGGGTCAAAGACCTTCCTTGGCCCAACCAACCACGCCCCAGGCTCGAGCATAGAATTCAAATGCGACGACGGGTACATCTTCCTCGGCGAGTCCCACCGGGAATGTATTAAGGAGAATGCAAAATGGTCGGACGCATCCACTCCCTTATGCAAGGGTAAGTAGGCTTCTTTCTTTTTTGGTGGGGGGGGGGACGTTTGATTTCATTTTTTTCTGTCACGTTGAGTTGCTTACTTACTTACTTAAAGGTAAACTCTAAAGATTAATTGTCAAAAGAGTTCGGTCAGTGACAACTCTTTAGAAAGTTTGTTTTAACTTTACTCCATGTTAATTCAACACTTTCTTGGAGTTAAATTTAACTTTATAAAGAGTTGTCACTTACCGAATACTTATATGGTTGATTCAACTCTTTAGTTTTGCGAATCGTTATCTAAAAGCTATTACTTGGTGTAAAAAGTTGGTATAAGATTTATAAAATCATCCTGAGAAAAAGAAGGACTTTGAAAAAGTTTTATCAAAACTAAGTTCTAGGATTTTTTGGGAAAAAACAATAAAACATAATGGATCATCAGTTTATCAAAAGAACGTGTCCACCTATTTTGATTGGACTTTCACATAATAAAAATGTGGACTTATATAGCGCATGTATCCACCAAACTGGTGCTCTCGGCGCATTGCATTATAATTCCTGAAACCATCTCAGCTCCCTGGGGAGTATACAGCTCAATTGCTGCCATTACAGCGCATATAGGGCTAATCAAACGCAACAACCAACTCTGCCCTCACAGGTACCCATTTCTCCACCCATTTAACCTGGGTGGAGAGAAGCAATTATGGAAACGTGTCTTACTCAAGGTCGGGATTCGAACCAACATTTTGACGACTCAGCCATCAGTGGAGTGCCATGGTCGAGCGGTTTAGTGCATCGGATTTGTGTTCTGATGGCCGAGTCGTCAGAATGTGGGCTCGAATCCCAACCGCGACCAAGGTGCTTGTGTCCTTGATCGCCCAGACACTTTACCATTACTTTACTACTCCACCCAGGATAAATGGGCACTGTGAGGGCAGAGTGATTGTTGTGTGTTGATTAGCCCTATATGCGCTGTCAGCAATTGAGCTGTATACTCCCTGGTCAATGTTTCAGGATGATTTATGACGGCGAGCCTGATCAGCAGGGGTAATAATATAATGCGCATTGAGCACCAGTTTGGTGGATGCGTGCGCTATATAAGTCCACAATATTAACACAAATCCGATACACTAAATCGCTCGACCATGCCACACCAACACATGTGAGTGTATTATCTTGTTAAACTAATGATGGCCAAACTTGAAATGAATGTACTGTTGCACATATCAGTACACTACTGGTAATGTTAGCAAAACTACTTCTGTACGTTTCTGTGCCATATTTCACAATTGTAATTATTTGCAGAGGTGAAATGTGGGACTCTGGATCCGCCTGCAAACGGGAATATGGTGGTAGAGGTCAAAGGTGAAGTGATAACAGCCACTTTCTCGTGCGACGAGAACGCTGAAATGTCCGGTAGCGCGAAAAGAACATGCGGAGAAGACACAAAGTGGACTGGAAAAGAGACTAAGTGTATAAAAGGTATTACTATACAATCCGAAGTAAACCGTAAGTCAGTTGAGAATGGGGCCCGGCCATTATTCATTCTAAGGTGGAATTTAAGAAAGAGTTGTCTTTCCTATATTTTAATTGAAAATTATTTTGCTTCCTTTATAAAAAACGATAAAATTATATCTATGGAAAAATTATACCGTTATCAGCTTCACAACAAGTAAGTTTTACATATAAAAGTTACCATTTTGTTGTTTTTTAACTACCGATTCTAAATCTGTACTTTAACAGTGAAACTGTATTGAGATTAAAAGTTTGAACTTAAGATTGTTTAAGATCCTCTGTGCTTACTTTATTGACACATGATGGTGATTGTCATTGTTATTGCAGCCGCAGGTAGCAACACGGCTGTCATCGTTGTCGTCGTCGTCATCGTCGTGATCATTGTCGTGGTCGTGGCCATCGTTGTCGGTGTGTACTTTTACAAAAAGGTAAATAACGAGTGATCTGAAATCAGAAGGTTAAATGTGCACAGTCATTTTGTTGCATATTGCAAAGGATACATTTTTGAGTCAAGTATATAGTCCTTTTAATACATGTTTTCTTATATATTTTAGACTTTTTCAGAAAAACATTTTCCGATATAATTTTGTGGGGAGAATGTTTTCTGGAGATTCATAATTTGTGTATTTTTTTAATTACGTGAAATCATATTTTGTTTTTTAATTGGTTGGTTGGTTGATTGTGTTTTTGTTGGTTGGTTGGTTGGTTGGTTGGTTGTGTGTTTGTTTGTTGGTTGGTTGGTTGATTGTGTGTTTGTTGGTTGGTTGGTTGATTGATTGTGCGTTTGTTTGTTGGTTGGTTGGTTGGTTGGATGGTTGCCTGCCTAATTGTTGGTTATTTATTTTAGTGTGTAACGTTTAGACGACATCTGGCCCAGTTTCCGGACACTTTTAACAGGTCGACTTGTCCAGTTGTTGGATGTTATCGTCCTTCAGATGGTGTCAAAACTTACATATAATAACGTATTACGACTTTGTAAAATTGTTCTTTTACCATTTCCCTTTGGCAGAGACAGTCGACAGGGTCACAGAAAGTGACCCGGCCACCACAGACAGCGCCTACCAGCCCGTGGAAACTTCGGCAAGCTTTGGGAGGCGCGGTGACGCGAGATGGCCACCAAGAAAGACAACACGAAGGCAGAAGAGAATGATGGTGGGTTCGGCGACAAGGACGACAAAGACCTTAAATAATAGACGGTGTGAAACGTGACATCATTAGTTTACAAAGAACGCCCTCTGTCGCCCTGTGGCAGAAAAAAAAAGTTGTATTGATGTTAATGGCAGGCACCAGAAAATCTTTTAGGTTAGGTTTGAAGTAATAACTTTCTAATTAATTTCAACTATTTTTGATTATGTACAAGATTGTGCACAGTCACGTTACGCGCATGACAATGACTGCCTAGAAACTACTGATAACAATAGAGGGCGATTCGAAATTAAACGGCTGTAAACAAAAATAACGGCTAAACCTATTAATTTTTGCCATTTGTTGTTCTCGCCATGAAGTTAAGTGAAGTTCCTCTGATCCTGAGTAAGAAAAGTAGAATGTGCCGATTCAGGAGATGAAGACCTAAGGGATGGTTTAAAATAAGTATAACAGGATAGGAAGGAAAATCAATCAGTTAAAAAAAAATAGATGGGAATAATCGAGTGGGTGCACACCATTTGTAATTACCCCACAACAATTTGGACGAATTATTTTCAAAATATTTTCGAAATATTTACAGGTATGTAGTAGTACCAACACCATACGAGACGTTATTCCGTCTGACATGTTCTCCAAATTCAAATCTGAAAGATCTAGGGCCATGATCCATTCCCACATTGGAATGCATAAAATCAAATCTGAAAGTCTTTGCACTATTTTCTCGTAAACGACACTACGGAATAAACTGAAACTTTCACAGGTTGGTTTCTATAAAGACCTTTGTCACGATGCCGCCATCTTGGTCGGGTTCCCTTTATGTTAGATTAAGTTAGATTAAGTTAGATTAGCGCGCTAACTCTCAATGCATACAAGGTACCAGGTTATTTTCCTTCCAGCCTTTGTTTTGTCACGTGGTTTTACGTTGGAGAAAACAAGATGACTGCAAACTAAGATAAAGGTCTTTTCATTCTCATAAAGTATGGATGCATTTATATGCATATTGCCAGTGGTGTTGCTGTACTCTTGGGGTAGCACAAAGGGTGGGGCGGTGATTGTTGGAGTCTTTACAACTTTGAAAGTCTCACGGTATCAATGACGATAAACCTTCATTGTCGCTATAATGAACATCAAGGGGTCCGCATATAAGATTCACTTCTGTGGTCATATCTCGTTATATTGATTTTGGTGTTCGTTACAGCGGCGTTGTATTGTATTATACAGCAACTGAACTTAACCGGGAAGTGAAATGACAGATGTGTGGTGATTTGAATCAGAAATCGGTGGGAAAGGACATATTTCTCTCTTTCTTATGTAAAGTTGTTTTAATGTATTAGAGTAGTTGTAAGTTTTTATTTTTAATTTTTTTTATCCGTTGAAGAATTTCGCGCTTGGCACGGCAATAAAGACAGCACAATCGCTGAAGGTATTTGAAATTTATCCAAATTGAATTGTGTTACGAAAACAGCTGTTGTATCAATGGTGATGATCCATTTAAATGTATTGGTAAGACCAGGACATGTTACAGAAATGAGGACCCTCCAGAAGAAAGGAAAACGAGGACTGTATTTGTGCAGCAATATCGCAAAATAATAATGTTAAAAACTCGTCTTTTCGTCGCTTTATGTGTAACGCCAAGCGCCCAGTACAAAAGACCCCAACAGTTTATCAAAGTAGGCAGAGTTTAGGGCAATGGTTCTTTCTGTATGAACACTTAGGCATACTTTTGTTTCTGCGGTATGAGAGCTTTATAAACGAACAACGCTTTATTGAAGCATGCCGTTATAATGAATACGCTTGGACATTTCCACACTAAATCGCCAAATCAGTTGAATTATAGGCTATTACTGAAATTGTCGAGGAGATTATGTAATTCTATTATTGCGACGTTTCATGTTAACAACGTAATAGCAGATAATTCACTAGTGTTTTGTTTTTGTTTTTTAATTCTGGCGTTAGGCAGACTTGATGCCTCCTTTTATGCAGTCCAGCATATGCCATTATCTTATAGAAGCTGTTTTAAAAAGGGTACTTGTATAGGTTTAATTAATTAGATTTTTTTCAAAATTAATTATAAATTAATTCAAAAGCTTTAATGTGTAATTTACGGCTGTTGAGGATTTATTTTTAAGGGAAAAAATTCCAAAATTCATTATTAGAATGCGGCATATCTGGACTGTAGATATACAAAATTACTCACCCCCTGTTCAACGGATGTTTTCAAATATAAACGATGTTTGTATCTCACGTTTTGCATTGTCAATTGTACGCTTTTGCATTAATTAGTACGTATCGTGCTTGAAAAACATAATTTAAAATTTGTTATTAGAAATAATTTGTGTACATTTATATTACAAAACCAGTTCATAAGTAATGTAGAATTAGTATTTGTTTCAGGAAAGTAATAATAATAATAATAATAATGTGTGGATTTATATAGCGCACGTATCCACCAACTAAGTGGTGCTCAAGGCGCATTATATTATTATCCCTGCTCATAAGGCTCATAAGGCTCATAACCGAATCATTCCTGAAACCATCTCAGCTCCCCTGGGAGTATACAACTCAATTGCTGCCATATTTCAGCGCATATAGAGCAAACCAACTCTGCCTTCACAGGTACCCATTTAACCCCTGGGTGGAGAGAAGCAATTATGATTAAGTGTCTTGCCTCAAGGGACACAAGTGTCATTGCTGTGATTCGAACTCACATTACGTCAAGCTAACACCGAGAACCTGAATCCGGTAAGCTAGACCGCTCGGCCACGACAGTTAGGGCATCATATGCATGGCTCTGACATGTAATCTAATTAATATGTAGGTTTTGGGGAAAATATTGTATTGACCCTAGAACTGCTCCCAAGTCCATCAAAATCCAATGCATCTGGTTTTTGCTGGATTTTAGCAGATTGAGGACTAGACAGTATAGCCCAGCTGAGCATGTCTAGAGTGTGTAGACATGTATGTACCAGATGTACCATAATGTATCAAACTCCCACCCCGGCTGCTTTTTGTTGGATTCACCCAGGACTGTATAGCTGGCCATGGATGCTTTGGCATTTGCCACTGTACCAAAATCCATCAAACTCCACCGGCTGCTTTTGTTAGATCCAGGACTGTGTATAGCCAGAGCCATGGATGCTTTGCATTTGCTACTGTACCAATTCCATCAAAGTACAACAATTGGGATACCATTTTTGCTGCTGATGGATTTTGGAGGATTTGGGGTGGTTCTAGCAAAATGCCTAGGAGTTCTGTAACAACGAAACATAGACCCTTTTGTTTGATTTCTCGACATTTATTCACCATTTTTGCTGATATGCCTAGGGTGTGCATAATTAGTGGAGGGTATTCGGTGTGAATAAGTTCCACTTTGCTCCTCGAGTAAAATGGAGCATTCCAAGATGGCAGATAAACTGAAAATGGTCTATAAATAATAGAATAAAATGAAGTACTACGGATTGTAGATAAGCAGTAGTATGGTGATT
The DNA here is from genome assembly GCA_029582265.1 of Zoroaster sp. YZ-2022. NCBI lineage: Eukaryota > Metazoa > Echinodermata > Asteroidea > Forcipulatida > Zoroasteridae > Zoroaster > Zoroaster sp. YZ-2022. Next base: position 51,694,898 of record CM055816.1, on the reverse strand, counting down.
TGTCATTATTGGTGGTTCGCATGCAATTGTCTTAAGACACTAGACTTAGGTTGTTCGCGTGTTCTTTTTCCAGGACGAACGTGGGCAATTTAAATATAATTCTATTTAAAAAAACTTGTTGTCTTTTAACAAAACGTTTTTTAAAAAGACATTTTTTTCAAAATTGCCCATCACGTTCGGGTCCTGAAAAACAAAAATACGCTGGCCGTTCCGTTTTCATTGGGCATAAGTTATATTTACCCAGAATCCACAACTTCCTATCCACTGTGGGGATGATTCCACTGACAAACTCTAGCCCGTCATTGCATCCTTTCCGTCACTTATTTTCTGAATATTATAATTATTTATTTCCTCCCCGGATCCACCACTGTTTTAATGAACCCTTCTTGTAGTTCTCTTCTTTTGTTCCGTCCCCCTCTCCCCATCCCTGGATAGCGAAATTATGAAGTGTGTCCATTGCAGCAGACCTCACACGTATTACCAATAGCGCCTCTATCAGCGGCTTAGTAATTCCGCCGGTCCGAGCTGAGCGCAATATTTTTTGCTGCAGTGAAGAATTGCTATTAACTTTAAAAACAAAATCGAGTCGAATGATGGTAGCCTCGTCGAGACAACGTTTTTATCAATTTGTTTTAGTTTTTATTTGTTTTAGGGTTTGATTATTTGTTTTATTAATTTATTCTAATTACAAAATTGTTTCAAAAGCAAAGCCTTTCTGTATAATTTTATAGTAAATCAAAGCTGTGGA
>CM055816.1:51661708-51693650 GCA_029582265.1 Zoroaster sp. YZ-2022 | reverse complement strand
GTACTCCTCACGGATCTTGCTGATGAGCAGCGTTCCCATTCCAGAGCCAGTACCACCACCAAGTGGGAATGTGTGAGTTGGAAACCCTGTGGGAAAAGAAAAGTGCATTTATGAAATAGTTCAAATTGATTGTTTTGACATATTTTAATTCCAATAACAAGGATGTAAATAAATAATCAAATGTGCATAATTAAATGCGTTTTTTTAGTGAACACGAGAGAAAGTATCTTGAGCAAATATCAAGTGTCTAAATGTAAATTTATGTACACATATATGTGACCGGCTCCACACAAAATGGGAAGAAGGGACAAAATTAAAAAGAGTTACATACTATAGCTGAATTGGTTACATTATAAGCTTTAATTTGGTGTAGGTTTGAACCCTGTGGCATTTTGCATTCTGGAGATATACTGATTTTTGCATAGTTCATATTGCTACAGGATTAACGGAAGTGCCTTCCAGGAGATACAAGCCATTTAAACACGGCAAGTGGAAAAAGAAATGAGCTAAGAAGAAACCTTTAATGCCCATAGCAACAGTTATGTTCCCTTTTTGAGCTCCTTTAGGAATGCTTTGTAGCAATATAAATTTGAATTATCAAGCATCTTGGAAAGTATTTTTTCAAATATTTTTGCTAATTTGCATAATGTGTAAAATTTAAACTTGCTTTTTTTCATCATTACTCATCAATAATAATATTCCTGTAAATAAATTATGAAAGTATTGATATAATAGAAGTCAATAAACGAAAACAAAACAAATCACGTTGTGAAATCTTTTTTTCACCCCTCTCCACATAGAACAGCCCTTTATGGGTAATACAGCATAGCGTCCCTAGCTTAATACCCTTTTCGCAGAGCGGGTCACATATTTCAGCAAAAATCCTGCTTCTGGACAGAGTGAAACGGGAGTTTGTTTTTGACGTAAAGTCCGTGCTTAGCACACGAGGGCGCTGCTTTGTGAACACAACAGGATCTCAATGTCACAGCAGCACCGAAAGTGCTAATGTTTTATTTAAAAATTTCCAAGAAAACAGTGGTTACCTAAACAGATTACTGATTAGTAACCAAGAACTCGTTGACAAGACACAAAAACAAAATAAGAGAACTGATATTTGAAACGACGAAGAATTCAGTAAATTTTGTTAGCATGAAATGCATGATCCCACCGTGACATCGTTGATTTGGTCATACATATAAAATATGCATATTTTCATTTGCATAATTTAGGCTCAGACCTAAATGTGAAAATAAAAATAAAGAAATCTAAAGGTAGAAAAATGTCAACATAAATAAAGAGTTGTGCATAATGTTTTCAATTAAAAGTACTTTTCATTAAGGACCTTCAAGTAAAACAAATTAAATTTGAAGAGTGAATGAATTCAAACCTACCTGAAGACAATCGCATGATTCTGCCTCCTTGCGAACCACATCCAGAACGGAATCTACGAGCTCAGCGCCCTCTGTGTAGTGACCCTTCGCCCAATTATTTCCAGCTCCACTCTGTCCGAAGACAAAGTTGTCCGGTCTGAAAATCTGACCGAATGGTCCGGAGCGGACCGAGTCCATCGTGCCAGGCTCCAGGTCGACTAATACGGCACGGGGGACATATTTGCCACCGGTGGCTTCATTGAAGTACACGTTGATTCTCTCCAACTGCAAGTCGGAGTCGCCGTGGTATGTGCCGGTGGGGTCAATGCCATGCTCATCAGAGATAACCTCCCAGAACTATCGAGAAAAGAACGACAACATTAACTATCGTGTCAGGGGAAATAATATGCTCAATTTACGAAACTGTTTCCTTTATCTGAGTCGCTATAATTTTAGTACAATTATTTCCCAACTGACTTGTTTTCTTCCAGAGATGTAAATTCATTGTGAAGTCATTTGAAGTGATCATACATGTTCTGTGGTAGCTCCGGAAAAAACTACTGATAAAGTGCTAGCTACATACTTAAATACTCAAGATGAATTGATGACGGGACCCAGTACAAATTTATTTCGTCCCTGTCCTCAAGTGTAAATGAAGGCAGCCTATACGCCTTCCAAGGGACGTATTTTATAGTGGGAGATGTTGATGTGACTTATGACCTCAAAATCAAACAATGCTAATAATAAAAACACAAAATAAAAGAACAGAATATCATTTTAAAAGCGCATGCTCAAGGGGCCATTTTTATGGAGGTAAATTTAACGTGACAGCGGGTTTGTCACTAACCTCAAAACCGACGAAGATTTCATATTAAATACAGAATGGAAGAATTAAATGAGGATGTAGCTTACCTTGGCACCGATCTGGTTGCCGCACTGACCAACTTGGAGATGTACGATTTCACGCATTTTGTTTTTTGAAAGATTGTAGTCTATAAATTTGAGAAATATAAGAGCTCTTCGTTCTGCGCTGATTTCGAAATACGAATGAGAGATGAGCGCAAAGCCAGCACCCTTTGAAGAGTTTCTACCGTGTATTTATCGCGTAGATAAAGTAACGCCTAATATGTTGAACTGACTTAATTTCACAAATTGAAGGCACACAATTGTCAATAACCATTGGCAATGAATGCAAATAGGCCTATGTCTCAATAGGTAGGTCTACCGTATAGTACATGTACTGTGCAATCGCTCAATATTAAATGTTGCGCATGAGCGATGTGCGTGGTAATTTCATAGGCTTAATGCACTCATGCACTGAACAGTGCACTGACTGTTAGGAAGCCCAACCCTTTGACCTTTCAACCCCAAACGTGCCACCTGTGCTCAATGTGGAATGTACATGTACGTTCTTTACCAAAGGGACGCTATGTCACGGAATTCACTACTCTTTTGTTCCCAAGGCTCCTCTCCGGCACAACGCGTCTTGTGCAAGACCGTTATTATGCGGATCCTAGTTACACGATCCCGCGCCAGTCGTAAATCACCCACCGTAGCTGGCGCTATACAATTTTCAGGATTAGGGCCGCTAATAACGGTCTTGTCCATTTTGCAAGTTTCACCCAAAACATTCCGAGGACATTCCAAGCGTGCCACACTGTGTGAGCGTAATTAGCATAATTTATCGCTCTGGCTGGCAGCGCAGGCAAGGGCTCGGTATGGTATCTGTACGTCTTTTGTATGCAACTGGTACTATACAATAGCTAAACGCAAGTCTAGTCGAGTTAGTATAGCTGATTGTAAAGCCAACGAAGTGGAGGATTTGAATATTGATTTCGCTGAAAAATTATTGAGAAGCTGAAAAGTCAACAAATTACTGCTCTTTGGCAATTCACACAGGGTAATGATTTATTTATCTATTTAACCACTCGGTTCGGGAGCTTACTCACTGCAGTTAGTGGAAAGGTAATGCTTTGCCTGTGGATTGTGTGTCCACGGAAGTCATCATCATGATCACGTATCGAAATGGGTAATGCCTATGGTAGGTACCGTTTTAAAATATTAAATTAGGCCTATATTTTGTGAAAATGATCAGCCTATAGGCCATAGCTAAAAAGACGATGACCCAGAAAGAATGTTGTATCCGACCGCCACTTTTTAAGGTTTTTGGAATTTGTTTACAACTACGAACCAGTTAAAATTATTCTATTGATTTTGGGTACAGAAAGCTTAAAACTATCTTTAAAACCAATTTTATGATGGTTTCGGACTTTATTTCCTTCTAAAATCTTTACTTCAGAAAATAGGATGCTATTTTTCATGAAAATAATAAGCAAGGTCCCAAGGATTAGAATGTCATATCCGACTGCAATTTTTTAAGGGTTTTTTGGATTTTCTTTTTTACAACCACTATTGCACTAACCAAATAATAAAAATGATTCCATCGATTTTTGGGGGTACAGAAAGTGAAAACTATCTTTAAAATTCACTTTTATGATGGTTTTCGGACTTGATTTCCCTTCTAAAACAATCCTCCCCTTCAGAAAATAGAAGGATCCTATTATATAGATTGGGGCAAAATTAAATCAAATCGATCCTATTATAATGTAGTTGCCACTGGCGCATGTACAATGACTGTGTTGGTCACTTATGGGGAGTTGACAAGATCAGACTGACATGACTGAGGAAGTTATCGATACCAAAATGCTGAATTTTTCATGAAATAAATATCTTGGAATAATTTGAAGTATGACCATCATCATCCATATGTTCTCCACTTTGCTGGGTAGGTAAGATTGCATTATTGGTTATATTGAATGATAAAAGTATGGTCGGATACGACATTCTCACCTATGTACCCTCTGCTGACATGTAATATCTAAGGTTCTCATTGTATTGTTCATTGTCGGCCTATTTTGAATGAAATATTCTGTGACTGTTTTATTGCTAAGTTTACTTTATGAATACCAAATAGGAATGCCTATACTTAAAACTAACAATTGGCATTTTATGACTGACCTGCCAATAGCTCAAATTCAAAAGCTTTGTTCCTACCCTGTCCACTGCTTCTTCCACCCATATTTTATGCCCTATTTACATAGATGAATCCATTGATAATCATATACTAGCTCTTATCAATATCAACTTCTCATCAGCTTCAGCTAATTAATTCCAATAATGTGCCAGTGAACCAGAATTTAACCATTCATTATAGACACATAGTGTTAATCCTTATGATGTTTTGTTTGTTTTATGTTCGTTTGTTGTTTGTTTGTTATGCAGTCAGAAAAGTGTTTGAATGGTTCTTCACTTCACTTTGATGATTAAAAAAATCATGTACTTAGCTTCCTACACAGTGCTTTCACTCTTTTTTGTTGGATATTCTCCATTAATTTAATTTTATTGTCATGATAATATTTCATCTTTTGTCAAAATTAACAGGGCCATTCATCAAGTGAGAGCTCCATATTCTGGGTGTTATGGACAGCTTGGAGAATTGCATTCCATTTTGAAAGCAAGTACATGCATTGTTGCGTTAAGTCACTGGAGGACGATTGCTGAAAGCTTGGGCCTGAGGAACTATGGGTGAGCAACGCTCTAACATCAAGTATGTTGTTATCAAGGCGACTATAAAAAAATTTGAAGGCGTCTTTAAATGGATTGCCCAGGAGATACGGTCATACATCAAGAATGTCAGTGAATGCGCCTTTATTTTGACATCTTCTTCAAAGGAGTTACACTCATTCTTTGATATGTATTATACAACAGAAGTGCATGTAAAGAAAAGTTATCTGCAGCTTTGCACAAGAACACCGGATATTTGGTGTTTTGTTTGCTACAATTGTGTGGTCTCCATACTGTGGTATTGGTAGGTCACCCAACAGATTGTGGGAGGGCAGGCTGGGATGGCACCCAAATGTGACACTCATTATTTACTATCATAGCACAGAGCTGGTTTGAAAACTTGCAATGGAATGAATGGTCATCAAGAACAGTTTTCCATCAAGAAGCGACAGTAACACAGTTAATACTATATAATAAAAACACAACTGCTGTGACGTTTGTGCCCAAACGCAGTGCTTGTGATGAAACACATGCTCTGCTAAGGTCATATGCCAACCAGCAGACACAGGATACATTGCTGCATAGACTGTGTACAGCATCAGTTGAATGACAAGTTGTGACTGTCTCCCAGAGTAATGTATCCAAACTTAAGAGCCATCTACAAGGGTACAAGAAAACATTATTGGAGCGACAGTCTATCTAACTTCACAATAACTGAATAGTAAATGAATGTCATATTGGTATTCCATTCAATTAGTTTTTGAACCGATATGCTTTTAGCATGTAAGGAAATCACATTGGAAGCATTTGAACATTGTGAAAGACAATATCTACATGTATCTGAATTTGTTAGAGTTGGAGTTCAACACCACTTTAGAAATTTCTGTACATGTACATTGCTTTGTGAAACTTACTGGTTTATCAGCACAATTAATTTTTTATTTCCTTTTGTTTTGAAGGCATGAATTAAAATGTCCAAAGTTGTATAAATGATGAAAGCAACCTTTTTGTTTTGTTTGTTTGTTTTTATTGTTTCTGGAAACCGTGGAATACCCTCTTTGGGGTGGTGTTATTCTTTAATACAAGTGTTCAATAGTATTAAATTTGTGACAATTATTCTTGTACAATAAAACACCACTGCAACAGTCCTTGGTATGGCAAACATTCAGTTACAACCATTTAATTTGTTTCCAATTTTGTTAGATACAATTGACATTATACATGTAGTTCACAAAAGGCCCAGTACACTGAATTTTGTGGATCCCATGATAGTTTTTATAGCTTGAGGTATAGTTACAGTGGTGTCATATAAATACTGTTTACATGTGTGCTTTTACTAACAAAAAGCATTCATGTAATGTACTAGAAATAAAACATGTCGACTACATGAAGTTGGTTTAAAATGTAATAATCATGATTTATTTCATTTAAAGTTGACATAATGATGAAAGCTCTTTTGTATTTCATGTTCAATATACAAAACATGCATGCATCGATTAAACAATAATTGGCCCAAAAGTTCAGTGTACATTTACTAAGGACTCTAACACTAAAATATAACACCATTGAATTTTAAATAAATTGTATTGTTACCTGAAAATATGTCAGATAGAGTAAATTTGAGAATGTTTTGTACCATTACCATCTTATAAGCAAGTATGCATTTAGATAATAATTCATTGAGTTCGTTTTGTTTTTGTTTATTACAATCATCGCCTTTTTAGCCCCTAACCCCAGGCCCTTTTAGGTAGGATGCATCCTCAATCACACAAAATGCTACAAAATGTCTTCATAAAATTTGGAAGGTTCCTGAATACTCCAAAATTACCCAATATATTGTGCTGTATTTCGTGTGTAGGGTGCCCACTGCCTCAATCACACATACATGTACCCTTTGCCTTTATCCCTTTATTATGAACAAAAATACATGTTTTTGCTTTTGTTTTTTTGTTGGCTCAGTCAACTGATATTGACACAGGTGTTTTTGCAGTCAAAGTGTCATGTCAGTTGTTGGTACATGTACCATACTGCATCACCCAAAATAGCACGGAACATATATAGCATCCTTCCTCAATCACCCAAAATGCTCCAATACCTCATACAGGATTTTGTGTGATGTGGGGTGGTTAGGGTTAATGGGAACGTAAATCATTGGTTTGGGGACAGGTAAATTGCATTCCAGTCCTGTAGTTTTTAAGGGGCATATCATAAATCTAACCAGTGGAAATTTCATCACAATAGGTGCTCACGTTTTTGAGAAAACTAGTGAATAATTGTTTCAGGTTTATGTGACAGTTCAGTCAAATTGTCTGTGCTCAGCCAAACATTTTTTATAACATTTGTTTATAATTGTATAACATTTGTATCTCGACTACAAAATAAATGTCACAAGTATTTTAAATCTTTAAATATGTCTTATTTTTTGTTTATTATATGTTCTATGCACAAATACCATACATAGGTTGCATTGTTTTGCTTTTTGAAACAGTTTACAAAGAATTTTCGTCAGAATCAGCTGGAGGAGTAAACAACTTCAGATGGGCAAATTACCTGGTTCAGCTCAGTCAAATTTACCAATCAAAACATGGCACTATGGCAAATTCATTTTGTATTGGCAACTCCAGTACAGAAATTTTATAAATAAAATGCCTCAAGTATGTTACATAAAGTAACTAGTCTATCATTGTATACCCTCATACTTTTGTATAGCTACAGACAGTGGTCAAAATCAGTCAACTGACTGTTTTTGATTATTGAACTGTGGTCACTGCACACGGGAGAATCGTTGACTGGGTTTAAATGTCATTTTCACCGCCCTCAACAATACAATATAACGATTTTACTAGTCAAAAATTGCCAACTCATTTTGACCTGTAAATGTACTGTACATGTACATGTACATTACTTCGTATACAAACGTAAAGAGGTTTGACCGGCCGTGAACGTTAACGCTGTCAAACCTATATAAAGTACTGTACATGTACATGTCATGCAGCAAGCATATACAGTGTATGTATTATATGTATAATGTACATGTACAGTACATTACAGTACATTACACATAACAATGTAGCAAGTCACACCAGGCTGGCTTGCTGATTATGCGGTGAGCTGTTGCCATTTGTGCGCTTGCGTAGTATTCTCTTAAACCGCAAGTTGAATATGCATGAAAGGTCACATACCTCGACCGTGCAAACTGACCAAGACATTACTCTGGACAAAAGGTGGCGCGGCCGTGTACAGGAATAAATGGCGCCCGCAGCGGCGATTGGTTTATCAAATCACAGCGGATCGGCGCATGTACATGTACGTATAAAATCACGAGTAACGTCTTGCACCAAGACTAGCACAACGCCTGAAACCTGTAACTGAAATGTAAATAGCGCCCTCACTTTACGTTGGCATGATCTGATTAATCAATCGCAGGACAATACATGCGCGTGCGCCAGCCATGCGCGCGTCAGTATGAATGATTTTCGCGTCTCTAGCTAGCTAGCTAGCTCTATATAAAGCTTTTAGCTTTTGCGTGACCGCCGACGACGCTCACTTAGTTGTTTTTACAGCTGACAGTCGACCGCTAGCCATGGATGACGCTGAAATTCTTGACGAAATATTCGCGGATAGTGGTTCAGAAATATCCGATGACCAGTCCTCCTCATCCACATCAGAAGAAAGTGAAGAAGAGTTTGTCACACACCCACCAAGGTCATCAAATAAGCAGAACTTCAGGTAGGCCTTAAGACGTAGCTGAAAAACTTTCACATAACTGTTCCAATTCATTGGCTAACGTTACTGATTAAAAAGAGCCAAACATGTTTTGCATACTTCTGAATGTAGGCCCTAGGCCTACGTTTATTTTTTTTTCTAAAGGGGTGTTGGTGAAACTGAAAGTCGGATCCTCCAGACCTAGTCAGACTTTCCTGGATCCTCAGAAGAAAATGTTTTTCTTTCAAAGGAATGATGGATGGAATGGCATTTCAAAGAATATTAACTGTTCAAGTAATTTCAAGAATTATCTTACGTTGGAATGTAATTAACTTAATTTGCCAAATATTGCAGGTGAAATGGGCTTCTTTTTATGTAGGATGGATCTAGTAAGGTCCGACTTACGTTGACATTAGATCCGGGGAATCTGGGTTTTACCAATTGCCTTTCTAACGAAATTCATAATAGCATATTTGAATTAATCTGATTTTTACTATGCAAGAAAAAGACATGAATAAAATCACAAAGTTTGTCCCAAAAAGTGTGCAGTATAAATGCAGAGTCGGCCTAACTTGTGAACTTCTTGCACCATATCAAAGTGAATGAATGATGAGGATGTCACTTGCTCTACCGTAGAGCAAGTGGCATCCTCTAGCAAGTTGCATCATCTTTTGATCTATCATAAGAGCATTTTAACATTTCAGTGCCATCTAAGGTTTCTGAGTCAACTCTGTCCCAGGTCAACTCCGGGTCCAACTCGGCTAGTGTTAGTGTTCGTGCCCAAAAACGTTACAGCACCCTCTTCGACCAAGAATACAGCCTATATTTACTTTAATTGGCTTGCATTGTACCATCTGGACAGAGTTGACCTTGGACAGAGTTGACCTGCACCCCCATCTAACCATATCGAGTGTATGATTAGATAACACAGGAAGGTCATACAAATTGCAAGCACCTGGTGTGCTGTCATTTTCAAGAAAAGTGGGACTATGCATACATTTCCGATGATGGTTTTGCTGAGCATTGCCAAAAAAAGTAAATAACCCGCCAAAGCTCATTACACCCAAATCATACAGTGCCTCCTATTGTGTCAGCCATATCTGAAAAAGGCTAATGTTGTATTATGGTATCATCAAGAAAATGTGCCTTAATTCCATATAGCACCATCATACATAAGTTTCTTAATACTCATACTTCAGGTCTGGATGGCATAAAGCAAACTCCTCCTATACGAAGCGACCCCCTATGAACTTTACTGAAGAGACTGGATGTACTGAAGATTTCAGTAACCTCTCGCCTGGGCAGATCTTTCAACTGTTCTTCTGTCAGGCAGTCTGAAGTTGATGGTGACAGAGACCAATCGCTATGCTGACCAAACGCTGGGTGCAGATGCAGCCAATCATCAGCATGCCTGGACTCCAACGGATATCCCTAAGATGATGGCATTTGTGGCCTTGCTTCTGTGTATGGGCATCAACAAAAGGCCACGCTACGCCATGCACTGGTCTAGGTCTGAAGTTCTGCGAAGTCCTGTGTACTCATCAACTATGTCTCGCAACCGATTTGACGCACTCCTGAGATTTTTCCACGTTGCCAACAACAGAGCTGAAATGGATGATGACTCTCCCCGTGACAAACTGTCTAAAGTTCGCCCGCTGCTTCACATTGTACTGCCATTGTTTCGTCGCATAAACCCGGACGAAACCTCTCGCTAGATGAGACTATGATAAAGTTTAAAGGCCGACTCGGTTTTAAACAGTACATGCCACGCAAGTCTGCCTTGAAATGTTTTTCATTGAACGAGTCTGAAACCGGGTACACATGTGCGTGGAAGGTGTTCACTGGTTCAGAGCCCACATCGTACCAATTCCATACATCCTCAATTGCTTATGCAGCAGCAAACCATCCACCTAACCTTTCAGCATCTGGCAAAGTAGTCATCGAACTACTGCAAGGACTCGAACATAAGGGACATTTTGTTTTCATGGACAATTGGTACACCAGCCCGGCTCTCGTCCACAAGTTGTCACAGCTAGGGTTTGGAGCTCGTGGAACAGTACGATACACCACCCAAGGGATTCCGGAGAGTGCAAACCCAAAGAAGTTCCGCATGAAAAAAGGCGATGACCCGCACTTTACACAAAAGCAGGGCAACTATGTGTTGTTTGGCAGGATGCAAAGCGTGTAACTCTTCTGACTAATTATGGTGACTGCAGTATGGACACTAAAGAAATTCGCAGCAAATACAGTTCCACTGGACTTCGTAAAATCAAAAAACCTTTTCTCGTCAGTGATTATAATAAATACATGGGTGGAAGTGATCTAGCATCGCAACTGTGTCAGTATTATACACACCACCATAGATCGCTGAAATGGTGGAAAAGAATTTTCGTGGCCATTCTTGACATCTGTTTGGTGAACGCTACTGTCGTCTACAACCGAATTCCTACAAACCAGCACTTGACGAGCTTGGATTTCCGCGTGAAGGTGGTCAATGAACTTCTTTCCACCTGGAAGCACAACCGAGCAAAGCACACCAATGAACCATCGTGTCTTTCGAGTAGACATTATCCCGGGAGAAGTGAGCCCAGCAAAAGGCGCAACTGTGTCGTTTGCAGCACAAAAGCCAAGCGGAAACAAACTCGTATGATTTGTAAACAGTGTCAAAAGCCAATGTGTGTTCTGCCATGCTTTGAGAAGTTTCACAGTGTGTGATAAACATTTTTGATTGTGGTCCTTCCGTCTCCCCCCCTCCCCCATTTCAATGTTGAAGTGACAGTGCGCACACCAGCAACACAACATTGAAATGGGGGGAGGGGGGGGGTAGGTTGGTGGTAAGCAATCTTGAAATGGGTGGGGGTGGGTATGTGAGCAACCTTCATTTAAACTTGACTACTGCTACAGTAAAATCAATTTTGTGCAATTACCGCAACATTCCTTTCACCTGAACCTAAAATATATCACCTATTACGTTGGGGTTTATGAACCACCCATAAACAAAACAAGCATTTGTTTTATTGGTCAATATTTTTCTTGTCATAACTTGTGGAGTTATTTGTTGTCATTGCAAGAGTGGCCTTTCATGATGTTGTTGAGTGAGGGCGCTATACACTGAAAGTTGTTAAAAAGTCTCTGGTAAAGAACTGAACATGCTATGCAAAAAGCGGTAGCAACCATCACCCGTGCAGAACGATCCCTAAACCGTGTTTTATCTACTGTTCACTTCAGTCACCTCATAGTGTATATGTACATAAGTATATATGTACATAAGTGTACATGTACATGTATATGTCGTAATTGTCCATGTACATATACATGTATGTACACTAGAATTATATCTGGAGAATAGAAATAAATGTATTTAATTGAAATTATTCGAAAATAAATGTGTAGTATCATCAGGGCCGTAGCGAGCAGGGGGTGTGACATCCCCAAATAATTTTTCTCAGTCGGCATTTAGAGCCTCAGTCGGCAAATGAAGCATCAAAGTTACTAGAACATCGTGTATCGTGTTTCTAAGCACTGAAGATTTGTCGAGTTGTTTGTTTGTTATAACATGCAGGAAGGAACATTTTCCTTCCTCCATGGTTATAAGTCGTTTATAAGCTGCGATTTTGGGTGGTAGTTGTTCCCCTCCTCCCCCCATTGGTAAATTTACCAACAAAACATTTTGCCCCCCAACTCTGTCAGTCAGCAAATTAGCTCCACACCCCCCAAAGAAAATGCTTTCGCTACGCCCCTGAGTATCATCCAGAATAGGTTTGCAAGGGGAATCAATGCCAAAGAGTGATCCTTCTTTCATGCATAATCATTGGCGGATCCAGGGGGGGGGGGCTAAGGGGGGCTGTAGCCCCCCCCTAAAATCGTTTTAAAAATATTTTAAAAATAAAATAAATAAAAAATAAATTAAAAAAAGAGAGAGAACTAGATATAAGTTTTTGTCACAACAAAAACAAGGTGTTCGGTTGAAGTTAAAATGGTTACGTCATTAATTCGAAGTGTTGGAGAAGTCAAATGTTAACGTCTGTTGAAGTTCTAGCGAGAAGTTTATTTGAATACAATACAATACTGAATTTAGAAATTATTTTAATATTAAACTTTGACTTCCGGTTTGGACAGGAAGTAAGGTCAAATTGGGGTCACCTTTGTTTAAATACTTTTGACAATTAACAATCTGTACAGAGGAGATTTCGAGAAGTCCGCCATCGTCAAGCACTCGCACATCAAGGACCACCAAATCGACTGGCAGGCAGCCCAACTCATCACACCCATCGACGCATGGCACCCCAGACGCATCAGAGAGGCCATCGAGATCGTCAAACACGACACTGTGCCACAGGACATCGGTTTCTTCATCAGCGACATTTGGCGCCCCATACTACAGACTGAAGGATCTTCTATATCCAAAGTCCATAACCAACCCCAGACTGAGGGATCCCCTATATCCTAAGTCAACCACCCTCCTTCCCCTGTGCTTGTTAACAACTGATTCAGTTCAGTGAGCACACACTCCTCTCCCCTTACACCTAGGATCCTAGTCCCATAGTCTCACAGTTTCCCGCCTGCGCGCCTCAACGAACTAATCCTCCAGCAGGGATGATCCTCCAGCAGCCTACTTAAGCAGCAGCAGTTTCAAGAGTCCGGCATTCTCCTGAGGACGATCAGAGCATACTGGTCGAAACGTCGAGTTGTACCCCCAGTCTTTTTCAGAACTAATTACTACTCAATTGAGATTCTTACATGGTGTCACCGCAATTAGTCTTACTTATCATTCTCACCATGCAAAGCTACAAGTTTTACCAATCTGTACAATGGTACAAAAATGTCAATTTACCTCTTGTGGTTGTTGAGATATGATTTTTTTAATATTAAACTTCGACTTCCGGTGTGGACAGGAAGTAAGGTCAAATTGGGGTCATCTTTTTGTAAAATTGTTTTGACAAATAACGATCTGTACAATAGTGCAAAGATTGTGAATTTACCTCTTGTGGTTGTTGAGATATGATTGTTTTTAAATATTAAACTTTGACTTCCGGTTTGGACAGGAAGTAAGGTCAAATTGGGGTCACCTTTTTGTAAATATTTTTCAACAATTAACAATCTATACAATGGTGCAACAAATGTCAATTTACCTCCTGTGGTTGTTGAGATATGATTTTTTAAATATTAAACTTTGACTTCCGGTTTGGACAGGAAGTAAGGTCAAATTGGGGTCACTCACAACTCGTGTTTCGTCTACTTGTTAAGTTCTAAGTACATGCCAAGTTTCAAGTTCATGTGAAGTTTGCAAGTATGTGTTTGTTACCGGACAGTTATTGGGGAGAAGTAGAAGACGAAGTAAAAAAAAAAAAAAAAAAAAAATAACAAAAACAATAGGTGTTTCGGGTACATACCCGAACACCTAAAAAAAAACGTACAAAAACAATAGGTGTTTCGGGCACATACCCGAACACCTAAAAAGAGAGGGAGGGGAGGGGAGAACGCACTCCCATTCCCACAGTGTGCGGGATAAACATGAGGTGACCTACTTAGTATTACTATACCTCATACATATTCATGATCGAGAGCCGAATTCTCACTGGTCCATTCACCGTCACGTGCCAGATGCTATTTTTGCTGTTTACCTCGCGTCCGTGAGTACGGTATTCACGCACAGGGTAAATACGCATGCGCAGTAGTGCGTAGTAGACTGTCGCATCGGGGAACAGTCCCGACGGAGAAATAGTCCCAACGATCTGTTCCCTGCATCCATATCCGGGAACATGCCAGCGGGGAACAGTAGTACGCACGCGCGAACATCGCCTTAGCTAGCTATAGCTACGTACACATGAAAAGATGGCGGCACACGTAAATGTCGCGTTTGAATTTACCAAGCTCAGTGATGCCGAACTAGAGAATATTGTGAATATGTATGAGGTATAGTAAAACAAATATAACATGGTTTATTTCGGGTGGACAGTCGATATTAGCTCCCCTCGGTATTGGAAGTTGAGAAACTAGTTCCCTCGGCTTCGCCTCGGGAACTAGTTTCTCAACTTCCAATACCTCGGGGAGCTAATATCGACTGTCCACCCTCAAACCATGTTGTTATATTTGTATACTGTACTGAAAAATAATTGTTTTTGATTCTCAGCCCCCCCTAAAAATGTTCTGGATCCGCCCATGATAATAGCTCCATGGGTGTTGACCAGGTGTTGACATTGAGGTCTAGATCATGCCTTTTCTGCATGTTGGTAATGCCGCACTTCATTAGGTAAGGTCAGTACGGGGGGGGGGGTAGTGTATGTACATCCACCCACAAATACCGCTGATGTCCACTTCACACCATATGGGATAACACCACGTTCCGCGGGGTCATTTATAGCTGAGCTTCCCC
This sequence comes from Zoroaster sp. YZ-2022, assembly GCA_029582265.1. Taxonomy (NCBI): domain Eukaryota; kingdom Metazoa; phylum Echinodermata; class Asteroidea; order Forcipulatida; family Zoroasteridae; genus Zoroaster; species Zoroaster sp. YZ-2022. The sequence goes on along the minus strand of CM055816.1, from coordinate 51,678,635 downwards.
CCCCCCCCCCACGGCCACCGGAAATTCTCTGTAGGTCATACCATGGAGGAAGGAAGAGATATACGTGCTTAATAGTACATTATCATATGTATTGTACATGTACATTTGATTTTGTATGCCTCTATTGTACTTGTATATCAGCAGAGAATATCAGAGTGGATTGTGTGAACGCCACAGCCCAATATAGGTCAATGTGTTTGCAAGTGCGGTGACCGGGACAACTATTAGTGATTAATAAAACGGGGTTGCACTCACTGATCTCTATTACACCTCTATTACACTGACAGTACTAGTGTAATAGAGATCAGTGGGTACCCTTGAGGACTATAGACTGTACTCCAATCACCCATGTTCAAATAATCACAGCTTTGTTATTGCATAGACCCACCATGGCTCAGTGAGCAGACAAAAGTCGCCATTGTACCCGTATAATTGCCCTAAGCATTCTTAAACTCAAAAAGAATTTTGGGCCTAAATTTCCCTTCTGTAAAATAAACAATTCACATCCATGAATCACCATAAAAAATCGTAAACAAATTTCAGTTTGACTAATAGAATTGGCTGACTCGGCCCATTAAATTTTCCTTCCTCCATGTTGAGACTGGTAAGCGCGTTTACCAATACGTTACTATATAATAATACTAAGCAACAAACGTGAATTCATTGACGGATTTGGGTGGATTTTTAGGGGGAGGGGCAATCCCCCATATTATCACTGGCCGTGCCAATTTACTATTCGTTTTTCTGAGTCCTCCCTTCCACTATTTTACATTGTGTTCCCCCTTTTTGAGACTCTAGATCCGTCCCTTGATAAATACATTTAATAATTTAAAAAATAACTGAAGGTAATTACTAATAGCAGTTTCTTTTTGATACTCAAAAATTCTCTGCACGGCCATTAATGATTAATGTAAACACATTGTGCATGCTGGTATCATAGCATGGATGGGTACAAAAAATAATGATTTAACGTAGCCATTTTTATGCAGCAAATTATAGCAGTGAAAGTGTCACCATGCAAATGCATGGTAAGGCTGTGTCTGAATTGGCTACGGTCTTTCAACCGATAATAATGAAAAGGTAGCAACCGTTGTTATGGTGCCATTATGCTCGCCGCGTGATCAACAACAGTCAATGAAAAGGCTGTGGGTGCAGTTAATTATAATAGTCAGGCAATATACAATTGGCTCGATTGATAGAGGGTCCAGTCCTTCATCGTAACGGGGGAATGGTTACGGTGCACAACTACTATGGACCACGGGGACGGGAAATGCTTCGTCCCCCTCGTCAGCTTCCATATTCACATGAAACTTACTTGGTGTTAAATGAATGATAATATCAAACATCCCTCGGGCCTCGAAGCATTTCGATCTAACTCCCTGGTGCCTTAATTTCTAGTACAATTTAAAGAAATTATTGTACATATATTGACATCCCAAAGACAGAAATTCCACGTGGGAATGAATTCGAATCGTATGGCTGAATTTGCTTTTTTTCTTCTTGTGAACGACTCGATGAAGCAACTTGGAACATTTAAATAAGCCGATTCCAAATGTCATATTCCAGTGACTGCCCCTGAACGTGACCCCGTCCTTAACCAGCCCCTACCACCCGGCCCCAAGCAAAATTTGCAGAAAATAATATGAACAATTTGGACAAATCATGATTGTCTTTTGAACATTTTGTGAGGTTGATCGAATTTTGGGGTATTTGAAAAAAAAACACTAAAAAACTGGTCCTTAATCATTTTGCAAAGCTAATAATAATATGTATGTATATGTGTAAATGTTCCCATCAGCTTTATATGAAAGAATACTTACTGTCAAGTTGGTGATGAGACCAAACATGTGAATTAATGTTTGCCGAGGTTTAACTTTTAAAGTAAAATTGTAAATGAATTTCTATGTTCATCATTTGTGAATTTCAAATGGCATGGCTGGTTGAAAATGTACTTTCTACTATGAGAATTAACACTACCTTCTATTCAATACTAACTTCTATCAACTAGTGTTGTGGGGGGGGACATAAGTTTCCCTAATTATATCCAAAAACTTGCCGACCAAATGGGCGAAGACGCCAACAGATTGGTTTCTATGCATAATTTGTATAGAAATTTGCATCGACTGAAATGGTCTATAATCAGGCACGTAATCCCCTCAAAATAAATTTAAAAAATTAAAAATAACCTACAACTAAATACATGTCTTCATTTTCTTTTTCTTTTAGAAAACGCTCATTTTGTGCGAAGCCTTATTTTTATTTATTTATTTTTAAAATTTTCGATATTGCTTTCCCCCAGCATTTTCACCCAAGTCATTGGACATTTAGAAGTGTAAACAAAAACGTGCAAGTTAAAATTCTAATGTTCAAGAAAAAATGTCAGAAACGTCGTGTGACAGTAATTAGTCCCCCAAATGATTTTTTTTTTACGAGACTGGCCACCATAATTATTAATTTTGTTATCTACTGTAAAAACCATTTTTCTTGAAATACATCATTCTTTCACCACAGATTACCAAGTAAAAATATGCTTCGATTAGAGAAATAGTTGGATATTGACAGTAACATAATATTTAACACCGGCGAAACATCCTTGAAGAGAGCTCACTTTCAGTGAATTTTAACTTGATATCCGTAAGACAGAGTCCAAAATACACGTATGCCTATAATGTAACAATGCCAAATAAAGTTCCAAAAATCAGGCAAAATGTTCGGTTCGCTGGAATGTACCAATTTTATTGAATCGTTTTTTTTTCCAGACGCCAAAATATAGTCAATTATATAAAAATAAATATGAATTTTTCACAGCAGTACCAAGAGTACACACCGGGGATAGTCAGTAGTGTCTTTAGAAAATGTTTTTTTTTAAATTTATACATGAAGTTCAAATGCATAGATGTAAAACGGTTGGGTGGTCTTGATATTAGACCTCATTGTACAACATGGAACTTTTTTTTTTAAATTTTGGGTGATCCGAATTCCAATAATAAGGCAATCACTGAGAAAGGATTGCAGTGGATTATATCAAACTGTCGGTTATAATTGTTTTGCTTTTAGTGTTAGATTGGCCCATAAAAAATGCATTTTTTTATTAACCATTGTTTGACAAAATAATGTGAGGTAAATTGTCCAAGTTTACTCCTAAAGCATTGAGGTTTTCTGTGCATTTCATTGTTCTGGTACTGTGATTCTCTGATCCTGTCTGGGTATTAGAGTTCAAAGGTTATCGTTTGTATCTGGGCCAATCTCCTTCCTCATCGATCTCGAACTTATGTTTCTTGTTGAGCATCGTCTTCTTCTTCATCAAACTCGCCCTCCTCCTCAGCTGTTGCATCCTGGTATTGCTGGTACTCGGACACCAAGTCGTTCATGTTGCTCTCGGCCTCAGTGAACTCCATCTCATCCATACCCTCACCAGTGTACCAATGCAAGAAAGCCTTACGCCTGAACATAGCAGTGAACTGCTCAGAGATTCGCTTGAACAGCTCCTGGATGGCAGTGCTGTTGCCAATGAAGGTGGCGGACATCTTCAGACCACGTGGTGGGATGTCACAGACGGCGGTCTTCACATTGTTGGGGATCCATTCAACGAAGTAGCTGCTGTTCTTGTTCTGGATGTTCAGCATCTGCTCGTCGACCTCCTTCATGGACATGCGACCACGGAAGATGGCGGCGACGGTGAGGTAGCGGCCGTGACGTGGATCACAGGCAGCCATCATGTTCTTGGCATCGAACATCTGCTGGGTCAGCTCTGGGACGGTCAGGGCTCGGTACTGCTGGCTGCCTCTGCTGGTCAGGGGAGCAAAGCCAGGCATGAAGAAATGGAGACGTGGGAAGGGAACCATGTTGACAGCCAATTTACGCAGATCGGCATTGAGTTGACCAGGGAATCTGAGGCAAGTGGTAACACCACTCATGGTAGCGGACACAAGATGGTTGAGATCACCGTATGTTGGGGTGGTCAGTTTCAGGGTACGGAAACAGATATCATACAGGGCCTCATTGTCGATGCAGTACGTCTCATCTGTGTTTTCAACAAGCTGATGGACAGAGAGGGTGGCGTTGTAGGGCTCCACAACAGTGTCTGATACTTTGGGGGAGGGTACAACGCTGAAGGTGTTCATGATGCGGTCTGGGTACTCCTCACGGATCTTGCTGATGAGCAGTGTTCCCATGCCAGAGCCAGTACCACCACCAAGGGAATGTGTGAGTTGGAAACCCTGTGGGGAAAAGAAAAGATTTAGTAAATAGTTCAATTCAATTGTTTTAAAATATTAAAGCTTAAACAGCTAAGATGCAAATAAAATCAAGGTAAACCCAACTTAAGGGAAATTGACTGTGCACACATGAATTTTTAGAAATAGAAAGTATATTTGAATAAGGTTCAATTTGAAGGATGAAGGAATTTAAAATTACCTGAAGACAATCGCATCCTTCTGCCTCCTTGCGAACCACATCCAGGACGGAATCTACGAGCTCGGCGCCCTCTGTGTAGTGACCCTTGGCCCAATTGTTTCCAGCTCCACTCTGGCCGAAGATAAAATTGTCTGGTCTGAAAATCTGACCGAATGGTCCGGAGCGGACCGAGTCCATTGTGCCAGGCTCCAGGTCGACTAGTACAGCACGGGGGACATATTTGCCACCGGTGGCTTCATTGTAGTAAACGTTGATTCTCTCCAACTGCAAGTCGGAGTCACCATGGTATGTGCCCGTGGGGTCAATGCCATGCTCATCAGAGATAACCTCCCAGAACTATTGAGAAAAGAAATAGTATAGGTTATTAAAATTGTGATAAAGGATACAATGTGGCCCATCTCCGCAACCGTGTGCACTAACATTGACATAACTCTACAAACGAAACAGAGGCTATTTATAGAGTTAACCCTAACTCCCTGAACAACAAAGGCAGTTAGAGAATTTTGAAGAATTTTTATTGTTCAGTAACGATGCTTAGGGAGTTAGGTTTTAAGTAAGACTGCAGTTGTGACACCATGTGAAATTCTCAATTGGTAACCACCAGTTCTTTTCAGTACTAATTACTACAAAATTTTGAATTTCATATGGTGTCACCGCAAACAGTCTTTACTTATCCTTTTCACCATGGAAATAAAAAAATTAAAAAAATTAAAAAAATTGTGTTCCAGTGAAGGAAAGAATGTCGAGTCAAACCGAATCGCCACTTGTGCACAATGTTTAAGTTATGCATGTGTTTTTAGCAAACCACAAAATGACCAACATCACGGTGTGTGCATACATTCATTGCTCAAAGTATCACAAAATATCGTTTCCAACTTGACTACACTTTCCTCTCCTCAAGTGCGTCCTCTATCATATTTTAAAGGAATATCCGAGAAAGTGGCAGTTATATTCTATATTCTTTCATACAAATAACAATATCAAGCATGTGTTTTTAGCCGACAAAAAAAAGAGGCCAACACATCACTGGATGTGCTTGCCCCACCAGTGTGGCACGGACCTGTATCCTTAGCCACACGTTGGTCTCATTGCCGCTAACGGCGGGGTTTTCTAGGAAATTTCTAAATTCCAGGCGCTGAAATTGACGATATTTACAACTATTTTGACAGGCTAGATATGTTCGTTACATGTTGAACTATCTAGGCGCCCCCCAAAAAATGGTTATTTTACTTACATTTCGTCTCATATAGGGCCCGAAAAAATTACAAGACGATCGGGATTGTTTCAACGAGGACGGCCATTTTGAATGTATGAAGATATGTGAATGGGAAAACAACTTTACGACGGCTGTTTTATGTGTGCACATACTTGCTCATATTTTAGCGTGCGAAGTATTCCGTTTCGGGTTGCACGTGTTGTCGGTAGTCAGAGCATTTTTATGTGCTAAAATGTGATATAAAATGTGATATAACTAATATAGGCCTGTGTATAATTAAAATTAAATAAATAAATAAAACATGCCCAATTCCTGGATTCAATTATTTACTTTTACTACAATAAGTAGGGCATATATTTACCATATATCGCAGAACCCGCTGCTATATAGGATTCTAGCCAGCCAATCACCATCGGGCAAGCTCGGTGGTCGAGAGGTTAAGACGTCTGCACTAGTAAGCAGGATGTTGCGGGTTCGAATCCCGCCCGAGTCCTGCCTGTGTAGTTTTTCACAGACACTCGGAAAGCACTGAGTATACATGTACAGTGCTATACACATGACGGTGTTTGGGTAAAATTAAATCAATTGTATATTTACCTTATTAATTTTATTTTGTTTGTGTCCACAATATAATTCAGCAAAAGAAAAATGTTTAAAACACCGTTCATTGACAGGCAATAATGATCGAATCAATTAAGTATTTCATGTTTGAGGATATCGCTGATACTAGTAACTACATAGCATATTGTTGTTTAACAAAATAATAGTAATAATATTATCAGTATTATTGATAATGATGGATGGCCAAAATGTTAATAATTGGGCCCATTCCCTGTAGCCCAGGAATTTTATTAAGAAATTCACGCCCCCAAATAGACCCAAACCCCGCTTGAACCATCTTTTGCAATTTGTCTGTGCACACATAAAACAGCCGTCGTAAAGTTGTTTTCCCATTCACACATTCTTCATTCAAAATGGCCGTCCTCGTTGAAACACAATGCCGATCGTCTTGTAATCTTTTCGGGCCTATATCAGTCCGGGAAAACTCCAAATACGGCAACGTTGCTATATACGGCAACCTTGAGTTGCTGAATACGGCAACGTTTCATTATACGGCAACGTTAAGGTTGCCGTATACGGCAACTCTTTCATTCAAACGCAAAAAGGGAAACGAAATATGCAAAATTGGAATAGTGAACACCATAAAAATATGTTCTTTGGTTCCTTACCCAAATTCCTATCTGCGCACATCAAAAAGTTTTCTGTGCATTTTCTTGCAAATGACCGTTTAAAACCAACACTCTAGCCCATCCGACAATTAACGCGCGACTCCATTTTTGACGTGCAAGAATACATCCTCAATCAAGATTATTATTTTACGCATGGTTCATGAAACAAAACTTTAAACATGGTGGTTGTTCTCAAAAATATAATAATTAAAATTAAACAAATAACATTATTTATGTTAATATGAGTAAACACCTTTTTTTTATTTGTATTTTAAATATATTACTACATTGGAAATTATCAACGTCTTTCTTCGCGGGAAAAGCTCTGGAAGCGCGGGAAACTAAAATCGACGACAACATTTTATACAAACAAAACTCAATTATTGGATAAAAATAGAAGTAAAAGAAGACATATTTTGCATTTATACATTGTGATTAAAGCCAGCACCTAGCTTTTGACAATGATAAATAGCCTTGAAGCTGACGTTGAAAGTGAGAAAGGACGGCGAAATCACAAGACATGTACCAAGAAATTATTGAGAAACCTAACCATCGCCGTTCTCGTTTAAACGAAGCCGCAGCATTGTTCTTGCCGTTTAAAAACTTGTACCGTAGGGACTAATGTCCGATAATGTAATTTCATGTGCCTTTGGGCTTTTTAACGCTTTTTTATGTGATGGGGGGGGGGGGCTGTCGGGTATAGCCAATTAAAAAAAGGTATATACTGTATAGTGATAATTAAAGTTTTAAACCTTTGAAATACGAAAGCAAAGGAGCTTGAAATTCAGACGAGATGTAAAGTGACATTAAGTATTGAACCTACTTGGAAGTGGTGAGAAAGGCTTTGGCCGAAGACCTGGTGAATCACATCACTCCTCACTTGGCCCGTCCTAGTGACCCGATCATTATATTAGGCTGAAGAAGTTGTGGCAGCACCACTTTCAAAATTCAATAAAGGGAAGGTGCAAAAACACCAGTAACTTTACAAAGAATCTAATTGAACATTACGAAAGTCATCCACCAAAATATTACTTCCGAGTTGAATTCTGCAAATTCCATTGTCAGTTCACTTCAAGCAGACAAGTACAATAGTACACTTCTCCATTTATCCATATCAGCCGACAATGATGGCAGCGCAAATTTAAAAACAATATTTCATTATTATCAAAGTTGTACCTTCCCTTTATCAAAGATTGTGTTCCAGCCCTGTATACATTTTAAAGTTGGTTTCAGTTTTAACAGTTATAAGTTATAACTTTCATGAACAAAATACACAGTAATTAAACAACATTAACAAATGATATTTTTCTTAATTTGATTTATTTAAATGTTTCTTTGTAATGACAACAAATTTATAATTTACTAAATATTTATTTTTAATAAGTACTTGATTGCAATCACAGCTTGGTAAATAATGAGTCAAATTCAAAAGCAATATTTATTTTTATATAAATATTAATATTTATTTAAATTTCTAATTTACTAAATATTTATTTTACTAAGTATGTGATTGCAATCGCAATTTAGTAAATGAATCAAATTCAAAAGCAATATTTATTAAAATGGAGAAATTATTTAAATTTTTACAGCAGATCTTTGTGATTATACAAAAATTACTAGTCCTTGTTTTTACAATGCGCCTAAATAAAACTACAATTACAAAACATTCGCTCTGTCAATACCTTTACTTATAAAAATTGCTTTGTATAATTAGCATGTGAACAAATTACTGGAATAATTGAAAAATTTTCTGAAATTCAATATTTGACAATCTTGCCTACAGAGTGCTGTATGTGTTGATTTTTATTCTAACTTGATTTGAACCAATGGACAAAAACGAATATAAAATAAATGGTCTCGTATTTTTTTTATTATAAGAGGTCCATATTTTCATTAATACAGTTGTTCAATTTATAAGACCATGCTCTTCTGCCAAGTAGATTGCTTACACTGCTGGTAACCAAGCAATCAAGACACCAGCCCCTCTCCCCAATCCACCAATTAGGCAATTACACACATATTTCTACTGCCGCACCCTACTGGTCACACCCCGCCCCATCCCCACCCATCCCCAATCCCCACCCCACCCCACTATACCACACATTCCAAATGACCCTATCCACATTGATTTGAACAATGATTAAGATGTTTAATTAAAGACACAGAACAATAAAAACATCGGTTATTCAGTAGTATACCCCTTGGCTGTATTTCGCGTTTACACACCGGAAGTTGCATTATTCGGCAACTGGTTGCCGTATACAGCAACGTTGCCGTATTTGGAGTTTTCCCGGACTGATATGAGACGAAATGTAAGTAAAATAACCATTTTTTGGGTGGCGCCTAGATAGTTCAACATCTAAGGAACGTATCTAGCCTGTCAAAATAGTTGCAAATATCGTCAATTTCAGCGCCTGGAATTTAGAAAATTCCTAGAAAACCCCGCCGTTAGCGGCAATGAGACCAACGTTGAACGTGTGGCTAAGGATACAGGTCCGTGGTGGGGCTATGGATGTGCATATTCATTACTCAATAAATAAATAAAAATATCGTTTCCAATCCACACTGGTATCCAGTCAAAACGTCCACACGTCAAAACGTCCACACCGTCCACAGTCAAAACGTCCACAAGTCAAAACGTCCACAAGTCAAAACGTCCACAAGTCAAAACGTCCACATGTCAAAACGTCCACAAGGACTCTGGCGACCAGAATCGTGGAGTGTTTTCAACGAAGCCGTTCGGACGAACAATGACTGTGAGGGGTGGCACGGTATGCTTAACCGTCATGCCAAGAAAGGAAACTTGGCATTCTATTTAATGATCAAGTTGCTTCACGAACAGGCGAATATCGTGGACCTGACAGTACGGCTGGTGTCAGAACATAAAGTTGAGCGACGTCAGAGAAAGCAGTACCGGCAGCTGCAAGGACAATTATTCGACATCTGGGATTCTTACATCGCGGGCGACAAAACTCCGAAACAAGTACTACGTAAATGCGCACATCTCGTCGGACCGAATGTGGACATTGATTAAGTGTAATATAAGTACACAAGGAACAATTCACAACAAACTGTCTTCAGTCAATTATTTTATTTATTTTAAATCAAATCTTAAAACTCATGGTCAAATATTGCATCAATGTACATGTATTCCATAATGTATTTTAAGTTTTATTTTTTATTTTAAAAACCCATATCATTTTTTATGAAAAATTAGTATATCATTAATTAAAGTACATTGACGCCATTTGATTTGGACAACCGTAGGTCTTGCAACAGTGTGTATTTTAAATCAAATCTTAAAACTCATGGTCAAATATTGCATCAATGTACATGTATTCTATAACCCCATACGGCTAAGTTTAAGTTTGAGATCTGATAACTTGACAAGTGAAATATTGCACTGTAATTTACGTATATTTGTTAGTATTAAATAGTACACTAGTTTGAACAGTAAAAATCTAATGTGTTTATGTGAATCACCGTGTGTGTATGTACGTATGCGAAGTGGCATTCACGGGTTGCGACATCGAGGTATTAAAACTCACGTTTTGTTTTAATCATGAAATACTAATTATAGATCTATATGTTTATTTTTCTTTACAATTGTGAGAATTAAACTTTAAAATCCAATATTTTAAAGCAATCTGATTAAATGATTATGACCCTTGGACATGGACGTTTTGTCACGTGGACGTTATGACTGGGTCTGTGGACGTTTGGACGTGTGGACGTTTTGACGTGTGGACGTTCTGACTGGGTCTGTGGACGTTTTGACGTGTGGACGTTTTGACGTGTGGACGTTCTGACTGGTAAGCTCCACACTTGACTACACTTTCCCCTCCTTAAGTGATATTTGTCATAGATTGAAAAGTGGCGGTTGTATTATAAATTCTTTCCAACATTCTTTCCCCATTAATTAATTACACAAATATCCTTTTAAAACGGAATAAGATGGTGGCCACTCTGGACTTCATGAAACGACAAAATAACTTCCTGGTTTGCCACCAAAACCTCAGTCAAAACCGACAAAGGTTTCAACAAATTAGGCTCAAATACAGAATAAATTTAATATGGATGTTGCTTACCTTGGCACCGATCTGGTTGCCGCACTGACCAGCTTGGAGATGTACGATTTCACGCATTTTTTGTTGTTGAAAGATTGTAGTCTTTTAACGTAAAAATATAGGGAAACTCTTCAACCACCTGTTCTGCGCTAATGGATTTCGAAACGTGTATGAGGGACCGGTTGTCAGGCCAGCACCTTTGAAGAATTTCCACTGTGTAGTCATCCGCGCAGATAAAGTAGAACGGATATAATTACAATGTTCAAATGTACTTTTTTTCACAAAATGAAGGTCTACAATATTTTAAACGCATTGAGGATGAATGCTGTTTATTTTTCGTTTTTTAAAAACAGGAAAAACTTAGGAAAAACACCAAAAAGGGCTGGATATATATTATTCATCCGCCATGACAACCGCATGATTTTGGATGGTCCCGTACCATGGATACTGTGCAATATATCAATCTTGCGAACCAGCGACACTGTGGGTTGATACGTAGCGGTGATTAGGCTCGCCAACGTGGAATAACAAGAAAACAATGTGTCGTCATAGCACTCCATGACGACAAACATGGAGTGAGTTTATCGTTCGGCAGATCACCTTCTATTATCTGTGCAGTGTATCTATATGCCTAGTACTATTTTGTGTACTACATTAATTATCTAATATATATACTACTCATTTTATATGGAAATCAAAGACATTTATATCATTTCAATTTATGAGCCCAGTTTTCTTGTTGGTACACGTGACCCCGGGCTAAGTAGAATCGGTTTAAACTAACTGAAAAACCCCAGCATAGTATACGTGTTTGAGAATGAAAACAATTATTACATGGCATTTTAACGTCATCGTGATGGTGACCATATTCATTATAATAATAATAATAATAATAATAATAATAATAATAATAATAATAATAATAATAATAATAATAATAATAATAATAATAATAATAATAATAATAATAATAATAATAATAATAATAATAATAATAATAATAATAATAATAATAATAATAATAATAATAATAATAATAATAATAATAATAATAATAATAATAATAATAATAATAATATTTTTATATTTTTGTAAATATTTAAACCCTGCCCAAGAGAACACAAATCATTGTGATGGAAGATGGAAGCAGATGATGAACATTAAATTTGATAGATTTAGCAATTAGACCCACGGGGATAACAGCATAAATATGAATGAAACCATTTCTATGGTCGGAAATAAACTAAAGTGTTTTTCAAGTTATTTGGCCTGCATATTAATATTAATTTAGCAGCTTGGGGAATCGAGTACAGGTCAGTCATGATTACAATGGGTTTGCTGATCAAGTTAGAGTCCCCCTGATCCGCCAAACCAAATTATCCTATAATTGTCATATATGTTTTATTTCAGTACGCATGCGGTGCAATTCTTCAGGCTTTATAATGGAGAAAGAAACATATTATTGGACATATCAAGTCATGCAGCACATACATCTTACATGCATGTTTGGCGATTTTTTAATGTTTAATTTTGGTATAATATTAATTGCACTCTAGATGATGCACACATCAGATAAACGCCAATGACATGAGCATTGATGGAGAAAATTGCATGAGAAATAAGTGCCTAGTATTCCCATTTGCACATGAACAGAAACCTGGTGTTTGACAATAATCAAAATCTTGAATTAATTATGTTCTCTCAAAACTCAAAAATGCACTTAACGTTTGTGTTCCAAGCACTCAATACTAATGAAGTACTTTTGAACTACTAATGAAGTACTAATGGAGTGTCGTGGCCGAGCGGTCTAGCGCACCGAACTCAAGTTCTGGTGTTGCTGTAGCAGGAGGGTGTGGGTTCGAGCCTCTGGTCGTGACACTTGTGTCCTTGAGCAAGATACTTAACCATAATTGCTTCGTTCTTCGAATGGGACGTAAAGCCGTAGGTCCCGTGTGTTGTGTAATGCACGTAAAAAAGAATGCGCCTTGAGCACCACTTAGTTGGTGGATACGTGCGCTATATAAGTCCACACATTATTAGCTGTTACGACCTGATAGTCGGAACAGCTATTGTTTCTGTCCAGATTTTTTTTTTTTTTATTATTCTTTATTTCCACCCAAACCCTATTGACTTAACGTGTGAGAGGTCTTGGTGGCAAAAGTCCTTCTTAGGAATATCAGAAAGAGTCAAATCATATACCATATGGAAGCTTATGCCTTGACGTAGTTTCTAAATGTCATTAGACTAAAATTCTTAATTAATTAGCTTAGTTATAGTCACGTGAATATTTAATTAGGCAATCTTGTTACCAGCATAGCTCAAGAAGTGTATACCCGTTCATCAAACTTTTTTCAGTTATACATTTGTGGTGTACTGTAGATGTGCCTTTTGGCCTGCAATGTCTTGTGACGTCATCATGACATCATTTATAGCGCATTTTGTATCTGTGTACAAAACACATGCACTGTGTGACCATGTCGCTTCATTAATCGCTAGTGAATCTCAATGTCTTTGTACATAGTACACGCACAAATATCACGGTGGGCTGAAGCGAGTCTATTTAAAAACGATCTCTCTGAACGTACTTTTCGTTATTGGATTTTTCCTCTCGGTAACCTACATACCAGCGGTTTGCCCCGGTGACCGCGGTGATGCACAACTTGTCCGTACATGTGAGACTTCTGTCGTTGTTTAACGTTAACATTAGGATTATTCGGTTAAGTGAACGACGATCCCCAATGATTTTTTTGTAAGGTCTTTATGACCTAAATCTATTAGTGAGAAACCTATACATGTATAATTTGTGTTAGTATACAGATAATGACTATACAAAACTAACGTTAACATTTTGTCATTAACATGGCCATGTACATGTGTACATGGAAAACCCAAATACAGGAAAACTCCAATACGGCAACGTTGCTGTATACGGCAACCAGTTGCCGAATAATGCAACTTCCGGTGTGTAAACGCGAAATACAGCCAAGGGGTATACTACTGAATAACCGATGTTTTTATTGTTCTGTGTCTTTAATTAAACATCTTAATCATTGTTCAAATCAATGTGGATAGGGTCATTTGGAATGTGTGGTATAGTGGGGTGGGGTACAGGACTTTCATTTGAAGGTATGTACACTTTCACATTTATTATACATGTATCTTTGTTTTAGTATACAGCTAATGACTATACAAAACTAACGTTAACATTTTGTCATTAGTGTGCTGGCCATGTAAACAAAATACACACACATGATGGGGGATGTTACAGTACTACTAACATGACTAACGTTACTAGTAGTAGTAGTACTAGGTAAACCATCTACAGTTTACACTACTTAATGGTGTGGATGATGAACACCATGTCAGTTTTTCTGCACTCAAACAATTATTCATTAACTTTTTATGAATCTATGCCCCCCACACACAAAGAAAAAGACAAAATGAGACAAGAAAAGCATTTTATGGGCAGATTTAGTGTGCAAAAACTAATATTACTTAGGGCTGTGCATTTTTGGTTATTTCGCACCAAATTTTGTAAACGATGTGTTGTCGCTCAATTCCTAGCATGTCTTGAGAAAGCTTAAAATGTTTATTGTTTCTTTTTACATTGAATAATTGATTAATTGGCCATCAATTCTTAGGCATGTATCATCACCATCTAAGCTGAGTTTGTATTAGCAGAACCTTAATTATGAATAACAATTTACGAAGTTCAATATCTAGAAAAACTTAAAGGGGACCACACCAATATTATATACACTATCAGTATATATTGAATATATACATGTATCTCAATTAGTATAAATACTACATGTAATTGTATACAGCCCATCGTATCATAACTACACAGAAGTATTAATCCTTCACACTTGTAAAATAAAGTTTTCCCACCCTTTTTACTCCAGATTAAAACCAAAGAACACTTGCTACTGCTACGAGGTGTGTCAGAGTCTGTATAACTTTTCGATCCAATGCCCAGGAGTTGAAGTCGATTCTTCAAAAAGGAGTTAATGTATGTTTCCAAATTAATTTATATGGATCTATCCTATCTGTAGCAGTCTGTACCTTCATGAGAATTGTTTTCAGTACCTTAAGACACATCTAACTAATTTAAGGTATTTTTTAACATGTTCGAACAATCATAGTACAGAGGAATTTTTTTGACTAGACCCAAAAATCCCCACAAGTGTAGTTATTATAAAACAATATATGTTGGATGATCCAGTAAAATGTATATTACTGAGAGTTGGGCTATGTAAACATACATGTAGTAAACATCCCCCACTCTTGTCAGCCTTGATATACATTTTGTCAATTCAAGTTCATATTTATTTTTATGCAAGCATTTAGGATAATTGAACCCAAGTACTGACCATCAATCCCATAAACACAAGTTGGTGTAAAGATATTAAAGGGACAGTATGGCCACAATCAGAGCAGACTTTCTACAGGGCATGGAATCGGTGTCCTTGTTAAAGATAAACACATTGACTGAAAATTACTGGCTCATTTATGCAGCAGCAACACGAATATAACCTTATCATGTGAATATTATTTTCAGTCACTGAGTTCATGTACAACATGAACCCTAAAAGCCACATTTAAACAATAACTTTACAAAGACTATTTATGAACATGTATTTTCAACAGTTACAGAGAAATAAATACATAAAACAATCAAAAGATCATTTCATTATTGTTTGTTTCTGTTCATTTTACAGTTATCCTTCAAATTACAATGTGTTGTCTCCTAAGCCATCCTAACAAGGTAAGCATGTGTTCCTTATAAAAGATGTACTTATTTATGGCAATTTTCTATGGAAATTTTACAGTTTAAAGGTAATGATTCAGCTGAATGTTACATAAAAAACAATGACATTGTTTTATTTGATTTCTTGCCATGGATAAGGCTTCTTAATACATGGAATACATGCTTATTTCATTAGACCCAGAATCCAGGTCAACATTAATCTGAGCTGTGATTCCGGTTGGGTATGACCTGACCCTTTCTGGGTCATTGTTTTTAGACTGTATTGCGTCAAAATTATATCTTCTGAACCACATGCCAGAAATTGATAATCATTGTGGCATATTCTCGAATTTTATCCATGTTATAGTTCATCAAAGAATGACCCTATATTGACCTCTACTTCCAGTTCAACAGGAAGTCTGAATAAAAATCAATATTTTAGGGTACAAAAACGATGTAATTAAGATTTTCTGAAGTTTGTGCGTCAGATATCTACATGAGGTCCAAAGTCTTAAAAATATAGATTCACTCACGTATAGTGCCCTCAAGTGACCGGTTTTAAAAGTGGCATAACCATTGTTCCCAGCAAAGATCGTGAGTCTTAATACATTGACGTTGTGTATTTTAAGTTAGAAGGTTAGGTCTGTAAATTTCAACATACAACAAAATAATCGGAACAGCTCTGTGTTCGTCCAAAGGACAAACACTTAAATGTCTAGTTATTATTATTATTATTATTACTTTATGATTCAGCCAAAATAAAAAATCCACTCATTTACAATTACCCTGTATTTATGTTATATAGGGCCTACCAAATAGTTTATATCGAATATTATGTATTCAATGAGAAATTTCACGCATAATGAACAATTATGCCCATGATTAATTATACGAAATAAGGAAATTTGAAACGTCAGTCAAACAATTAATGAAAAAACAACAACAGTGCGTTGATTTATATTTATAGGATCAGCGTTTTTACGAGTGCCGTCGCTGTGACAACAAATGGATTAACGGTTCACTGTAATAGCGGTGACAAGACAGATGTGATGTATAGTCAACCTCGTCCCCGGGGATTTCAAGCAGTTTTAGTGTCCCCAATCTCTCGCGGCCCTGGGTGGGACCTGGGATGATTTTCATAGTATTCAAATAATATTGGATATTTAAATTGGGTGAATTGTAGCCGATGTGTTTTCAGATTATAGTTTGATCATGGAGGTAGAATTCCCACCTCCATGGTTTGATATGG
>CM055816.1:51642222-51661208 GCA_029582265.1 Zoroaster sp. YZ-2022 | reverse complement strand
CATATCAGCACCCAAGAGTCATTATGCAAGAGATCTAACTTTTGATAAGGACGCTCCCACATTTTGCAGTGGAAAGCAGCCCTTGGTTTACATTAGTGGTGGCTCTGTAGATGAACACAAGATTGAGATGATGTCTGTTAGGTGGAACACATTTGCATTTTCATATCAAATTTCAAAAGAATAACAAAAAGGATATACCTGCATGTCCCTTTTGCTTTGCACATTTCATACTGGATAATATTAATGAAGATGATTTAAATGAGGCACTACAATGCAATCATTGCATTTTATAAATGACTATTGTTAAATTAAAATTACTACCCTCATGACCAAAGTAGTAGTAGTAATTCTTGTGAGTTGCTACTGGTCACAAACTGATACAATTGCATACTCCGAGTTGATTCTGCTCTGCCATTAACATATTGTGTACTTGAAAAGTTACTAAACAAAATCTTAAGGGAAAACAAGGTCCATTTCTGCCGATTACTGAAACAGCCGATGTCTCATTATACCCTAGTGAAAATAGCCAATAAGGATAATAATTAAACATCCCAAATAAGACGATTTCAAACCAAAGATTTTCAAATGGTATGAAGTTGTTACAATTGTACATGGGTCATTCCATATGAACTCGCCCAGAGGTCCCGTGGTGACTAACTCAAATGTTGGGTTCTCTGGTTGAGTTCATGTCGAATGACACGTATTGGAATTTTAACAAATCAAACCAGTACTAGAACCTATTAAAATAATTTATAACCAATCCAAAAACAATTTGATGATAGATTTACACACGTCCCGCCACATATTTGTCAATGAGTTTAATTTGTTTGTTATGAATTGATATTAAGAAATACTATGAACAAAACATTGTCTGTGATTAAGTCAAATAATGCATCTTGAATGAATTATTTAAAATGTAATATTCATGACCACTTTTCATTTGTCTACTTACAGTGTTTATGTATGTGCAACATGTCCAAATGCGTTGTCATTTTGCGGTTTAAAAGGTAGTATACACCATTTGCTTTTGCTGTAATTTTCGAACATGGATGGGTTAGCGTATTCATATTATAGTAAATATTGTGACGGTGACCTGTTTTAAAGTTTTGTGTTCATAGATTCTTGAAAATGCCCCCCCCCCCCCCCAAAATAAAATGGTGTTCTGGTAGTCTTGTGGTCAGTGTTTGAAAATGTTGGTTTTCCAATGATTGCCGGCCGGCAATCGTTGAAAATTGATACATAATTCCACTTTTCTTGAGGACCACAGCACAGCATGTGCCGTTATTTCACAAGATGCTGGAGACTGTTACTCACTTACAGTCAAGTAAGGTATTTCATAATAATTCACTAGTTCTTTTTTATGTTTGCAAATGGTGTATACTAAACTGATATACACCCAACCAAAAAACAAAGCCCCCCCCCCCAAAAAAAGAAAAAAGTGCTCAATAGTTTGTGAATTAGAAAAAAAAGTATATGGGGGGGGGGCTTTCTTTTTGGATTGGGTATATTGTTAAAATAGACTTTGTTTATAAAATTGGTGTTGGGCCCAGTGTAACCAAAAATGACGGTAATGCCCTTGATATTAAATATTTAAAAATGACTCATTACTTAGTTTCTGGATCAGAGATTGTCAATTATGGTGTACTGGTAATTAACAGTTTTTCCTTTTGTTTGGACCTGCTGCTAGGTATTTCAGTTCAACAAACGAAAAAATGCAAATATGTAAGTATGAATTAATGTAACTAATAAATGTGACCTGTTTCAACGAAAACAAAAACAAGTCGCACATGCTGATTTTTGTGCTATGACCGGATGAAATAAAATGGGGTGAAAATTTAGTGAATTTAGTATTTGCAGTTTTGGGTGGATTTAGTGACATTAATCTCTTATCTTTCACCGTGTTATTTTTGTTTATTTTGCAAGAACAAACATTGGTCAATTGGTAAAATCCTGCAATTCCTCTGATAAACCATGAAAACAAGAAAGAGTGCTCAAGTTTTCCTTTAGCTGAATGAAACCACCCATACTGAAATTAACATATAACAATAATTCTGGTGTCAAATTTAAAGCTAAACGTTGTCCTCTTTCCATCTGTACCAGAAACTTAATTTCAACAAAATATGACTTGTTTATGGTTTTGTGAGAGTAGGTCACAAATGTGGAAATGTAAAACAGAAGTCAAAACAAATAAATTTAGCCAATAAGGATAATAATTAAGCATCCCAAATAAGACGATTTCAAACCAAAGATTTTCAAATGGTTTGAAGTTGTTAGAATTGTACATGGGTCATTCCATATGAACTCGCCCAGAGGTCCCGTGGTGACTAACTCAAATTTTGGGTTCTCTGGTTGAGTTCATCTGGAATGACACGTATTGGAATTTTAACAAATCAAACCAGTACTAGAAACTATTAAAATAATTTATAACCAATCCAAAAATAATTTGATGATAGATTCACACACATCCGCGCCCCCCCGCCATATTTGTCAATGAGTTTAATTTGTTTGTTATGAATTGATATTAAGAAATACTATGAACAAAACATTGTCTGTGATTAAGTCAAATAATGCATCTTGAATGAATTATTTAAAATGTAATATTCATGACCACTTTTCATTTGTCTACTTACAGTGTTTATGTATGTGCAACATGTCCAAATGCGTTGTCATTTTGCGGTTTAAAAAGGTAGTATACACCATTTGCTTTTGCTGTAATTTTCGAACATGGATGGGTTAGGGGATTCATATTATAGTAAATATTGTGACGGTGACCTGTTTTAAAGTTTTGTGTTCATAGATTCTTGAAAATCCCCCCCCCCTCCCCCCCCTCCCCCCCCTCCAAAATAAAATGCTGTTCTGGTAGTCTTGTGGTCAGTGTTTGAAAATGTTGGGTTTTTCCAATGATTGCCGGCCGGCAATCGTTGAAAATTGATACATAATTCAAATTTTCTTGAGGACCACAGCACAGCATGTGCCGTTATTTCACAAGATGCTGGAGACTGTTACTCACTTACAGTAAAGTAAGGTATTTCATAATAATTCACTAGTTCTTTTTTATGTTTGCAAATGGTGTATACTAAACTGATATACACCCAACCAAAAAACAAAGCCCCCCCCCCCCAAAAAAAAAAAAGTGCTCAATAGTTTGTGAATTAGAACCAAAAAGTATAAGGGGGACTTTCTTTTGGATTGGGTATATTGTTAAAATAGACTTTGTTTAGAAAATTGGTGTTGGGCCCAGTGTAACCAAAAATGACGGTAATGCCCTTGATATTAAATATTTAAAAATGACTCATTACTTAGTTTCTGGATCAGAGATTGTCAATTATGGTGTACTGGTAATTAACAGTTTTTCCTTTTGTTTGGACCTGCTGCTAGGTATTTCAGTTCAACAAACGAAAAAATGCAAATATGTAAGTATTAATTAATGTAACTAATAAATGTGACCTGTTTCAACAAAAACAAGTCGCACACGCTGATTTTTGTACTATGACCGGATGAAATAAAATGGGGGTGAAAATTTAGTGAATTTAGTATTTGCAGTTTTGGGTGGATTTAGTGACATTAATCTCTTATCTTTCACCGTGTTATTTTTGTTTATTTTGCAAGAACAAACATTGGTCAATTGGTAAAATCCTGCAATTCCTCTGATAAACCATGAAAACAAGAAAGAGTGCTCAAGTTTTCCTTTAGCTGAATGAAACCACCCATACTGAAATTAACATATAACAATAATTCTGGTGTCAAATTTAAAGCTAAACGTTGTCCTCTTTCCATCTGTACCAGAAACTTAATTTCAACAAAATATGACTTGTTTATGGTTTTGTGAGAGTAGGTCTACAAATGTGGAAATGTAAAACAGAAGTCAAAACAAATAAAATTTAGCCAATAAAAAATAGCCAATAAGGATAATAATTAAGCATCCCAAATAAGACGATTTCAAACCAAAGATTTTCAAATGGTTTGAAGTTGTTAGAATTGTACATGGGTCATTCCATATGAACTCGCCCAGAGGTCCCGTGGTGACTAACTCAAATTTTGGGTTCTCTGGTTGAGTTCATCTGGAATGACACGTATTGGAATTTTAACAAATCAAACCAGTACTAGAAACTATTAAAATAATTTATAACCAATCCAAAAATAATTTGATGATAGATTCACACACACCCGCCCCCCCCCCGCCATATTTGTCAATGAGTTTAATTTGTTTGTTATGAATTGATATTAAGAAATACTATGAACAAAACATTGTCTGTGATTAAGTCAAATAATGCATCTTGAATGAATTATTTAAAATGTAATATTCATGACCACTTTTCATTTGTCTACTTACAGTGTTTATGTATGTGCAACATGTCCAAATGCGTTGTCATTTTGCGGTTTAAAAAGGTAGTATACACCATTTGCTTTTGCTGTAATTTTCGAACATGGATGGGTTAGGGGATTCATATTATAGTAAATATTGTGACGGTGACCTGTTTTAAAGTTTTGTGTTCATAGATTCTTGAAAATCCCCCCCCCCCCCCCCTCCAAAATAAAATGCTGTTCTGGTAGTCTTGTGGTCAGTGTTTGAAAATTTTGGTTATTTCCAATGATTGCATCCCGGCAATCGTTGAAAATTTATACATAATTCCAATTTTCTTGATTAACACAGCACATCATGTGCCGTTATTTCAAAAGATGCTGGAGAATGTTACTCACTTACAGTAAAGTAAGGTATTTCATAATAATTCACTAGTTCTTTTTATGTTTGCAAATGGTGTATACTAAACTGATATACACCCAACCAAAAACAAAGCCCCCCAAAAAAAAAAAAAAAAAAAAGTGCTCAATAGTTTGTGAATTAGAACAAAAAGTATAAGGAGGGACTTTCTTTTGGATTGGGTATATTGTTAAAATAGACTTTGTTTAGAAAATTGGTGTTGGGCCCAGTGTAACCAAAAATGACGGTAATGCCCTTGATATTAAATATTTAAAAATGACTCATTACTTAGTTTCTGGATCAGAGATTGTCAATTATGGTGTACTGGTAATTAACAGTTTTTCCTTTTGTTTGGACCTGCTGCTAGGTATTTCAGTTCAACAAACGAAAAAATGCAAATATGTAAGTATTAATTAATGTAACTAATAAATGTGACCTGTTTCAACAAAAACAAAAAAAAGTCGCACACGCTGATTTTTGTACTATGACCGGATGAAATAAAATGTGGGTGAAAATTTAGTGAATTTAGTATTTGCAGTTTTGGGTGGATTTAGTGACATTAATCTCTTATCTTTCACCGTGTTATTTTTGTTTATTTTGCAAGAACAAACATCGGTCAATTGGTAAAATCCTGCAATTCCTCTGATAAACCATGAAAACAAGAAAAAGTGCTCAAGTTTTCCTTTAGCTGAATGAAACCACCCATACTGAAATTAACATAACAATAATTCTGGTGTCAAATTTAAAGCTAAACGTTGTCCTCTTTCCATCTGTACCAGAAACTTAATCTCAACAAAATATGACTTGTTTATGGTTTTGTGAGAGTAGGTCACAAATGTGGAAATGTAAAACAGAAGTCAAAACAATAAAAATTTAGCAAATAAAACCAAAAACTGTGGTGTGATTTGCGTTTTATTCATGCAGTGTTTATTTCTTGGCACAAAAACACAAAGTATTACAATTTAGACATAATTATGACTAAGTCACCAAGCCTTTTTTGGCACTCTTTTGCAAGGAATAACCTAACTCAGTAATTTAGTGATAAATAACACTTCAGGCTATGCATAGTGGAATGACACGATAAAGTTTGCGGTGGCACCATGTGACTAATATCTTTCACAAGTTGTGTAGGTTCTTAAAAGAACAACTTGGTTGGAAACCAAACGGTTCTTTTAAGAACCTACAACTCAAGAAAGATAGTCGCATGGTGCCACTATGAAAACATATTTCCTACATTTATTTTTTATTTTTTTTTGGTTTGAGGGGTTAACAAACAATATTTGTCTGAACAATGAGTGAAGTATGTAAATATCATTAATAATAATTATCACAGAACAATGCACTATGAATACATTAGCTAAATCAGCTATTTATTAACACTTTCCAGTTCCAGCCACTTCTGTAAGGCATAGCCCTCCTTACCACAGCATGCTCTATTAACCCTTTCATTACCAGCCAGTTATGGCAGAGATTACCCTTCTTTACCACAGTAATTAGGAGCCCAATGTCACTTCAGCACCAGTGGATTTTTCACAATTTCATTGAAGTGCCCTCACACGGCAGGAATAGACATTGTTTTAACTTTCTCATTTGTATGTAAAATGAGTATACAAAAGAGGAAAACATTGTGCAAAAGCTAAATATTTGGATCAGTATTTACACTAAAGTAAAGTAATACAAATGGGTGATTTCATGCAAATACGGTACAGGTATAAGATTTTTTCCATGTGAAAAACAACTTGGATGAGATTTTGGGGATTGTTTTGGTTATCTACTTGAAATGAACCATTTACTTGTATTCAGTGTAAATACATCACAATCCATGCTAACACCCCCAATTCAATGTTGGTTTGGACTAATCTGCAGATTTTGTAAGTGTAAAAGCAAAACAATTAAATATTTGGATCAGTATTTACACTAAAGTAAAGTAATACAAATGGGTGATTTCATGCAAATACGGTACAGGTATAAGATTTTTTCCATGTGAAAAACAACTTGGATGAGATTTTGGGGATTTTTTGGTTATCTACTTGAAATGAACCATTTACTTGTATTCAGTGTAAATACATCACAATCCATGCTAACACCCCACCCCCCCCCCACCCCCCAATTCAATGTTGGTTTGGACTGTAATCTGCGGCTTGTCTGACCATTCCCAACATTGAACGGGGGGGGGGGGGGTTTGAAGGCAAATAATATAGATTTACAATCAAGTGATGTGGTATTTCTCAAAGCAAGGAACTATGCACATAGGGTGTGCACATTGTTTACAGATCATCTTTGTTTGTTTTCGCCTGCCTAATTTTCGGTTACTGCAAACAATGCAGTCGCGTTTCTTTCCATTGGGGGTTTTGCCAGGATAGTGCTGTTGCCCTGTCAACTCAATAGGAATATGGTATCTCAATTGACTTGTTGCGTTACGTTCCCAACCCAACAGCAAGCCCTGTACAATCCCTATACGAAAATCAAGATTACTGACATTTTTGTTCCCTGCTATGCTGGTGAATATTACTCTGCTATTGACAATACAGATATTCAGCATATGGAAAAAACTCTTTTCCACCATTTCAAGCTTCTGTGTGTATGATTGTAGTACTGAAAACATTGGTTGGCAAGATCAGTTCCACCCATGTTTTTGTTGTAATCTTCAATACAATTGGGCTTCATAACATCACAAAATCCACTTGTGCTTTTATTACACCGAATTTGCTTTTGGACAAATCAGTGTTGCCTACATTAGTTAAAAGTGTTACAGATTTTTTGTCTTGCCAAACGATACACAATTGCCCACCTTTCACCAAAAAAAATGGGTCATCTCCTTTCTTCATTTTATGGTTTTGGGTTTGCGGCCTGGGGTATTCCTGTGTAGTGTAACGAACAGTTCCACAACATCCGAATCCTAGTTTAGCAAGTTTAGCTACAAGAGCTGGGCTAGTATAGTAATTATCACAATATATTACGTGTCCCTTATTCTCAAGTCCATGGACCAGATCAATGACGACTTTTCCTGCAACTGTTGGGTTTGGTGGATGGCAGTCTGATGAATTGAAATCTACGTCTGCATCACAAACAGTTTGGGTGTCGTCGGCTCCTGTGTACAGTTTCCAAGCACACGTGTATCCTGTTTTGGACTCGTTCAGGGAGAAGGCTTTAATACCCCGTTTGATAGGTTTGTTAGGCATGTACTGAACAAAACTCAAGCGTCCCTTGAATTTCAACATACTCTCGTCTGGAGACAGATTCTGCGCAGGGTTATACAGGTTGAGAAACTTCTGGACGAGGACTTCTATCAAGGGCCGAACTTTGGAAAGTTTGTCCCGTTTAGCCAAGGCTCTACGAGGAATTTGGTTATTTGAGATGTGGAGGAACCGAAGAATTGAACTGAACCGATTACGGGACATGATCGACGGATAGAATGGGATGTGAAGAATTTCAGATGTCGACCAGTACATCTTGTATTGAGAGGATTTGTTTATGCCCATAGCAATGAGAAGTGCCACAAATGCCATCATTTCTGGAATGTTGGTTGGGTGCCAGGAGAATTGTTCATCAGGAATTGATTCTATTGTTTGCTGCGCATAGCGATTAGTCTCGTCGACGAGCATATTCCACACAAGTTGACAAAAATACAGCTTGAAGATCTCTACTGCCGACAGTGTGGCAAAGTCGCCGGTGGGGCCAGAATTTCCAGTGAACTGCACAGTCCCACACTCGTAATGGTCTCGTCGTTCCCAACCAGATCGGAAATCTAACTTTCCTGTCGTCCTCCTTGATCTCGGTCGGCTATCACCTTGGTAGGTCGGCTGCAACAGAAAAACAAAGGAGGATTAATCTCGATCATACATTTGTAAATACAATATCTCAATGCTACTTTGCTGCATGTGCACACAGGCCACAGGGGTCATGCTAAAATGAATATTGTGCTGGAAAAAAATATGGCAGATTCCATCCACTCTCCAAAACTCGTTATCGAGAAATGTTCGTTTTAATGTGGGATTGTGAATGTGAATTCCCCCAACTTCTTGCATAATACGACTTATGAGGGCCTTTCGAATACAAGGCTATTCTTTTGGAAGCTTCAGACTAAGAGTGCATTTTCAGCCTGTTAACGCTAAACAGCACGACCGGCTATGGGTAAATGTTAAAATTTCTATGCTATATCTATACATCAACTTGCTGTTTCAATGAATACAAATATTACCCCAACAAACTACTAATAATTGTACATTTTCACTTGACGTTTTTGACCCAGTCCAGGGGGTGGGATTTGGTCAATCCTATTAAAAGGGATCCATTTTCTAAATTTACATTACTCAACTCCAACAGTTCTAACGCTATTTACGCTATAGCCTAGGAAAATAAGTGAATTACGTTAATTTGCATTGCCATTGGGCCAGGAAGAGTAACGTTAACTGTTATTAATATTAGTTATTCATTTTTACTGTGATTTTGGCCTACCTCTTCAAGTTCAACGTCGTCGTCGTCGTCATCCATTACTTCGTCATCTGATTCTGAGCCACTGTCTGCCAAAATCTCAGCCAAAATGCCATCATTTATGTCCGTTTCCATCATGATTGCAACTAAATTCAACTGGACGCTAGCACCAAAACCGCAAAGTGACGCACTTTTCTTTTCATAAACTTTTATACACTGCATTCCTGTCAATAGAGGGCGCCAACCCCCAAAACCACTCAAGCATTTTCAGGTGGTGATTTAAGTCGCCGTGGTCGTCAAGGGCATGCCGATTCCCGGCACCTTTTAGAGCCCACGGGAAGGAAGCGTATCACAACAAAGGCTCTTTTTAGAGCCCGTGGGATCGAAAGGGTTAATGTGAAGGCAACTAATAAACAAGTCGCACAGGCAGATTTTGCGCTATGACCGGATAAAATAAAAACGGGGGTGAAAATGTTTTGAATTTTGTATTTGCAGTTTTGTTTGGACTTGGTGGCATTAATCTCTTATCTTTCACCCAGTTTTTTGTTCGTGCAATTCCTCTGATAAACCATGAAAAACAACAAAAATGCTCAATTTTAAAATGTGTTTATCTCAAAAGTGGTTTTCCTTTAGCTGAACGAAACCACCCGTACTAAAATTAACATAATAATTCTGGTGTCAAATTAAAGCTAAACGTTGGCAGTTAACACAAGCAATATTTGTCTGAACTTCAATGAGTCAAGTATGTAAAACATAATGAATAACAATTATCGTAAAACAATGCACTATGAATACAGTAGCTAAATCAGCTACTTTATTAACCATTTTCAGTACCAGCCTTTGCAAGGCAGTAGCCTACCCCCTCCTTACCACAGCATGCTTTGGTATACTTTATTGGCGCATCCCATTATGTTGTGCAGATTGTGGTTGAGCAATTCATTTTTGAACCACATACACAGGGCAATAAGAAATGCAACATGGTCTGTAGTCACTCTGTGGAATGAGAAAGAAAAAAAATGTCAGTAGAGAGGCACCTAATTTACCTGTATCGCATCTTCCACGATTCGAATTCGCTTGCCCCGGTTATCCGATTTCCCTTCCTGTCTCTGCTGCTCAGTTGTCAAAATGATTTGCCACCGACGAATAGTAATACACTGTAAAATTGCACCCCAGTATATATAGGCAGCGGAATGCAATGGGCCGGGCATGCGTTGTGCACACGTGCAATTTTCAAAAGGGACTCCTAGGCTGGTCCCTGTAAAGTGAACGGTTTACCACTTTACCATATACTTTTCCCCCAACCCCATTAGAAACATGCACACGGTCTACCATTTGGTATCTCTAGTAAGATTTTGATAGTCTTTAAAATAGTCTTTTTTTACTTTAAAATGGTAAACCGTCAACCTTTACCGTTTGTTTTCGCGTAACCCTGGTGACATCCAATCACCGTCAGGCGCTCGTATTGGGCACTCAGGAATGTTTGAATATTTACAAGCATCCACTATAATGACAGATGTTTCACATTGAAGGTTTTTTCTTTGAGAGAATGGAAGACTTGTGTGAGACTTATGTAAGACTGTTAGGACAATAAAGTTAATTTAACCCAATTCGTGGATTATTGGTAAAGTATATTGTCAGTTAATCATTTCAACCGATCAAAATAATGCCATGATCGGCTAATTTTACACATAAATACAGCAGTCGTAGCAGACTGTAGTCACAACGCATTTGGACATGTTGCACTGCATGCCGCTTCCGTCTTAGATATCTACCGAGACCTACTTCGTACGATGTGGCAAATGTTGTGGTACACAGAAGGGATTCAGGACGCGTTTGCAACTGATGTACATAATTTTCTCCCTATGATATCATTGTATATTGTTTGTATTCATGTTTTTTCTTTGTTTCCGCGCCTTGAGCGCCCAGCAGGGTGGATATGTGCGCGCTACAAATCTTTATTATTATTATTATTATTATTATTATTATATGATATTATTGTTATTGTTCTATATTATATTATTATTTTATATTATTATTATCATTTGATACTATTATTTACTCTGCTTATCTACAGAAGTCGGAAGGGCGTACTGACCTTGCTCGATTCATTATGAAATAGGGGCCAAAAGTGATACAGGTACGTTATAATGCATAATTATTGTATAATTATCATTGCATATTTAGGTTCGTAATGTACAAATGTGATATTTGTACTTTATACATAATCTATTTTGGACTTGGAAACACTTTTATGTGGACTCTTCGCCAGTTCAGTGAAACCTTCAGTGTCCAATGAAATAAAAACGACAATGCGCACCTTTTTATAAAAAGTTTTCATGCATCCGTTGATAACGAAAGAGGGCGCTTCACATGTAAACAAACGAGACGTCTGCAGTGACGCTGGTTCATAAGATGGTACTAATTATGCATGATATAGGCCTAGTTTACATCTATTGAGTGGTTTTGCTTTTGCTTTTCTAAGCACATGGACTCCGAAGCACGATATAGTTTCACCAACTGTAAGTTTAATGCTGTTGCGTTTAAAACTAACAAATGTTGATACAAAATCGGCAGTGTGCCGCCACTATTGAACTGTGTGCAAAGTCTACGAGGGGTCTCAGAAATCATTGTCAAATGTACACACCATATTGAATTTATCTCTGCTGAAATCACATTTTGTACTCGCATTTACAATGATTGATGGTAATATAGGTTAGATATGACGAGAAAAGTGGCAGAAAAATAGTTTCCGAATGTGGTTGTTCCATACAGTTTGCACAAGTTTCTGTCCCATTATTTATAGTTGAGTTCCTAAGCTGGAATTAGTACAAGGAAGTTTTTAAGCACTCTTTCTATTGTGCAAAACATGGCTTGTACATAATTTGTGCACTGTCACGTGATTGCAATTCATTGTATATTCTCCCTTGTCCGTGCACGGCCAAAGAAATGCATTGTTGTTTTACCCACCCACTCACTCGGCTTTGTAGATACCTGCAGTCGTAGACCCTCTATTGTCCCTGTTTTGTTTGTACTTTAACTTTTTGGGAAGACCTTACCCCACTTCCCTTCCATTCCCTGACTACCAAGTGTCAAAATATAATCCAATCAGTCATATTTATAATACGGACTGTCTCAAATTATGTTTTCACAGAATGCATGGGAGCTACACGGGCTACTCTCACGTGAATTGAACTCCTTCACCAAGCTGCCCAGTCTGGCTGTAATTGCAATGGAGTAGCTGTACTGTGCTCGAGAAATATTGATTCAAAATAAAATTGAGATACGGTAAGTACATTTGTATACGGCATATGGGAGAGGGAAATACAGAAACATAAGATAACCGGGCCAGCAAATTGTGGCAAAACTTTTCGATTGAATTCATTAAATAACATTATTCAAAACCTTCACCAATCCAGTGACAGGTACATTTGCCTGGGTTGGAGCAGAAATAAGTGAGCTTGTGTTTCTTAACGATTTTTGTTGTACTGCACAAGTATTGCCTTGGAATGATATGCTGCTTTTATTAGAAGGGCAAACAGTCCATATCAGCACCCAAGAGTCATTATGCAAGAGATCTAACTTTTGATAAGGACGCTCCCACATTTTGCAGTGGAAAGCAGCCCTTGGTTTACATTAGTGGTGGCTCTGTAGATGAACACAAGATTGAGATGATGTCTGTTAGGTGGAACACATTTGCATTTTCATATCAAATTTCAAAAGAATAACAAAAAGGATATACCTGCATGTCCCTTTTGCTTTGCACATTTCATACTGGATAATATTAATGAAGATGATTTAAATGAGGCACTACAATGCAATCATTGCATTTTATAAATGACTATTGTTAAATTAAAATTACTACCCTCATGACCAAAGTAGTAGTAGTAATTCTTGTGAGTTGCTACTGGTCACAAACTGATACAATTGCATACTCCGAGTTGATTCTGCTCTGCCATTAACATATTGTGTACTTGAAAAGTTACTAAACAAAATCTTAAGGGAAAACAAGGTCCATTTCTGCCGATTACTGAAACAGCCGATGTCTCATTATACCCTAGTGAAAATAGCCAATAAGGATAATAATTAAACATCCCAAATAAGACGATTTCAAACCAAAGATTTTCAAATGGTATGAAGTTGTTACAATTGTACATGGGTCATTCCATATGAACTCGCCCAGAGGTCCCGTGGTGACTAACTCAAATGTTGGGTTCTCTGGTTGAGTTCATGTCGAATGACACGTATTGGAATTTTAACAAATCAAACCAGTACTAGAACCTATTAAAATAATTTATAACCAATCCAAAAACAATTTGATGATAGATTTACACACATGCTACCCCCACCACATATTTGTCAATGAGTTTAATTTGTTTGTTATGAATTGATATTAAGAAATACTATGAACAAAACATTGTCTGTGATTAAGTCAAATAATGCATCTTGAATGAATTATTTAAAATGTAATATTCATGACCACTTTTCATTTGTCTACTTACAGTGTTTATGTATGTGCAACATGTCCAAATGCGTTGTCATTTTGCGGTTTAAAAAGGTAGTATACACCATTTGCTTTTGCTGTAATTTTCGAACATGGATGGGTTAGGGGATTCATATTATAGTAAATATTGTGACGGTGACCTGTTTTAAAGTTTTGTGTTCATAGATTCTTGAAAATCCCCCCCCCCCCTCCAAAATAAAATGCTGTTCTGGTAGTCTTGTGGTCAGTGTTTGAAAATGTTGGGTTTTTCCAATGATTGCCGGCCGGCAATCGTTGAAAATTGATACATAATTCCACTTTTCTTGAGGACCACAGCACAGCATGTGCCGTTATTTCACAAGATGCTGGAGACTGTTACTCACTTACAGTCAAGTAAGGTATTTCATAATAATTCACTAGTTCTTTTTTATGTTTGCAAATGGTGTATACTAAACTGATATACACCCAACCAAAAAACAAAGCCCCACCCCAAAACAAGATAAAAGTGCTCAATAGTTTGTGAATTAGAACAAAAAAGTATAAGGGGAGGGGACTTTCTTTTTGGATTGGGTATATTGTTAAAATAGACTTTGTTTAGAAAATTGGTGTTGGGCCCAGTGTAACCAAAAATGACGGTAATGCCCCTTGATATTAAATATTTAAAAAAATGACTCATTACTTAGTTTCTGGATCAGAGATTGTCAATTATGGTGTACTGGTAATTAACAGTTTTTCCTTTTGTTTGGACCTGCTGCTAGGTATTTCAGTTCAACAAACGAAAAAATGCAAATATGTAAGTATGAATTAATGTAACTAATAAATGTGACCTGTTTCAACGAAAACAAAAACAAGTCGCACATGCTGATTTTTGTGCTATGACCGGATGAAATAAAATGGGGGTGAAAATTTAGTGAATTTAGTATTTGCAGTTTTGGGTGGATTTAGTGACATTAATCTCTTATCTTTCACCGTGTTATTTTTGTTTATTTTGCAAGAACAAACATTGGTCAATTGGTAAAATCCTGCAATTCCTCTGATAAACCATGAAAACAAGAAAGAGTGCTCAAGTTTTCCTTTAGCTGAATGAAACCACCCATACTGAAATTAACATATAACAATAATTCTGGTGTCAAATTTAAAGCTAAACGTTGTCCTCTTTCCATCTGTACCAGAAACTTAATTTCAACAAAATATGACTTGTTTATGGTTTTGTGAGAGTAGGTCACAAATGTGGAAATGTAAAACAGAAGTCAAAACAAATAAAATTTAGCCAATAAAAAATAGCCAATAAGGATAATAATTAAGCATCCCAAATAAGACGATTTCAAACCAAAGATTTTCAAATGGTTTGAAGTTGTTAGAATTGTACATGGGTCATTCCATATGAACTCGCCCAGAGGTCCCGTGGTGACTAACTCAAATTTTGGGTTCTCTGGTTGAGTTCATCTGGAATGACACGTATTGGAATTTTAACAAATCAAACCAGTACTAGAAACTATTAAAATAATTTATAACCAATCCAAAAATAATTTGATGATAGATTCACACACATCCGCGCCCCCCCGCCATATTTGTCAATGAGTTTAATTTGTTTGTTATGAATTGATATTAAGAAATACTATGAACAAAACATTGTCTGTGATTAAGTCAAATAATGCATCTTGAATGAATTATTTAAAATGTAATATTCATGACCACTTTTCATTTGTCTACTTACAGTGTTTATGTATGTGCAACATGTCCAAATGCGTTGTCATTTTGCGGTTTAAAAGGTAGTATACACCATTTGCTTTTGCTGTAATTTTCGAACATGGATGGGTTAGGGATTCATATTATAGTAAATATTGTGACGGTGACCTGTTTTAAAGTTTTGTGTTCATAGATTCTTGAAAATCCCCCCCCCCCCTCCCCCTCCAAAATAAAATGCTGTTCTGGTAGTCTTGTGGTCAGTGTTTGAAAATGTTGGGTTTTTCCAATGATTGCCGGCCGGCAATCGTTGAAAATTGATACATAATTCCAATTTTCTTGAGGACCACAGCACAGCATGTGCCGTTATTTCACAAGATGCTGGAGACTGTTACTCACTTACAGTAAAGTAAGGTATTTCATAATAATTCACTAGTTCTTTTTTATGTTTGCAAATGGTGTATACTAAACTGATATACACCCAACCAAAAAACAAAGCCCCCCCCCCCAAAAAAAAAAAAAAAGTGCTCAATAGTTTGTGAATTAGAACAAAAAAGTATAAGGAGGGACTTTCTTTTGGATTGGGTATATTGTTAAAATAGACTTTGTTTAGAAAATTGGTGTTGGGCCCAGTGTAACCAAAAAATGACGGTAATGCCCCTTGATATTAAATATTTAAAAAAATGACTCATTACTTAGTTTCTGGATCAGAGATTGTCAATTATGGTGTACTGGTAATTAACAGTTTTTCCTTTTGTTTGGACCTGCTGCTAGGTATTTCAGTTCAACAAACGAAAAATGCAAATATGTAAGTATTAATTAATGTAACTAATAAATGTGACCTGTTTCAACAAAAACAAAAAAAAGTCGCACACGCTGATTTTTGTACTATGACCGGATGAAATAAAATGGGGGTGAAAATTTAGTGAATTTAGTATTTGCAGTTTTGGGTGGATTTAGTGACATTAATCTCTTTATCTTTCACCGTGTTATTTTTGTTTATTTTGCAAGAACAAACATTGGTCAATTGGTAAAATCCTGCAATTCCTCTGATAAACCATGAAAACAAGAAAGAGTGCTCAAGTTTTCCTTTAGCTGAATGAAACCACCCATACTGAAATTAACATATAACAATAATTCTGGTGTCAAATTTAAAGCTAAACGTTGTCCTCTTTCCATCTGTACCAGAAACTTAATTTCAACAAAATATGACTTGTTTATGGTTTTGTGAGAGTAGGTCACAAATGTGGAAATGTAAAACAGAAGTCAAAACAAATAAAATTTAGAGCCAATAAGGATAATAATTAAGCATCCCAAATAAGACGATTTCAAACCAAAGATTTTCAAATGGTTTGAAGTTGTTAGAATTACATGGGTCATTCCATATGAACTCGCCCAGAGGTCCCGTGGTGACTAACTCAAATTTTGGGTTCTCTGGTTGAGTTCATCTGGAATGACACGTATTGGAATTTTAACAAATCAAACCAGTACTAGAAACTATTAAAATAATTTATAACCAATCCAAAAATAATTTGATGATAGATTCACACACATCCGCCCCCGCCATATTTGTCAATGAGTTTAATTTGTTTGTTATGAATTGATATTAAGAAATACTATGAACAAAACATTGTCTGTGATTAAGTCAAATAATGCATCTTGAATGAATTATTTAAAATGTAATATTCATGACCACTTTTCATTTGTCTACTTACAGTGTTTATGTATGTGCAACATGTCCAAATGCGTTGTCATTTTGCGGTTTAAAAGGTAGTATACACCATTTGCTTTTGCTGTAATTTTCGAACATGGTTGGGTTTGGGGTTTCATATTATAGTAAATATTGTGACGGTGACCTGTTTTAAAGTTTTGTGTTCATAGATTCTTGAAAATCCCCCCCCCCCCCCTCCAAAATAAAATGCTGTTCTGGTAGTCTTGTGGTCAGTGTTTGAAAATGTTGTTTTTCCAATGATTGCCGGCCGGCAATCGTTGAAAATTGATACATAATTCCAATTTTCTTGAGGACCACAGCACAGCATGTGCCGTTATTTCACAAGATGCTGGAGACTGTTACTCACTTACAGTAAAGTAAGGTATTTCATAATAATTCACTAGTTCTTTTTATGTTTGCAAATGGTGTATACTAAACTGATATACACCCAACCAAAAAACAAAGCCCCCAAAAAAAAAAAAAAAAAGTGCTCAATAGTTTGTGAATTAGAACAAAAAGTATAAGGGAGGGACTTTCTTTTGGATTGGGTATATTGTTAAAATAGACTTTGTTTAGAAAATTGGTGTTGGGCCCAGTGTAACCAAAAATGACGGTAATGCCCTTGATATTAAATATTTAAAAAAATGACTCATTACTTAGTTTCTGGATCAGAGATTGTCAATTATGGTGTACTGGTAATAAACAGTAATTAAAATTTGTTTGGACCTGCTGCTAGGTATTTCAGTTCAACAAACGAAAAAATGCAAATATGTAAGTATTAATTAATGTAACTAATAAATGTGACCTGTTTCAACAAAAACAAAAAAAAGTCGCACACGCTGATTTTTGTACTATGACCGGATGAAATAAAATGGGGGTGAAAATTTAGTGAATTTAGTATTTGCAGTTTTGGGTGGATTTAGTGACATTAATCTCTTATCTTTCACCGTGTTATTTTTGTTTATTTTGCAAGAACAAACATCGGTCAATTGGTAAAATCCTGCAATTCCTCTGATAAACCATGAAAACAAGAAAGTGCTCAAGTTTTCCTTTAGCTGAATGAAACCACCCATACTGAAATTAACATAACAATAATTCTGGTGTCAAATTTAAAGCTAAACGTTGTCCTCTTTCCATCTGTACCAGAAACTTAATCTCAACAAAATATGACTTGTTTATGGTTTTGTGAGAGTAGGTCACAAATGTGGAAATGTAAAACAGAAGTCAAAACAATAAAAATTTAGCAAATAAAACCAAAAACTGTGGTGTGATTTATGTTTTATTCATGCAGTGTTTATTTCTTGGCACAAAAACACAAAGTATTACAATTTAGACATAATTATGACTAAGTCACCAAGCCTTTTTTGGCACTCTTTTGCAAGGAATAACCTAACTCAGTAATTTAGTGATAAATAACACTTCAGGCTATGCATAGTGGAATGACACGATAAAGTTTGCGGTGGCACCATGTGACTAATATCTTTCACAAGTTGTGTAGGTTCTTAAAAGAACAACTTGGTTGAAACCAAACGGTTCTTTAAGAACCTACAACTCAAGAAAGATAGTCGCATGGTGCCACTATGAAAACATATTTCCTACATTTATTTTTTATTTTTTTGGTTTGAGGGGTTAACAAACAATATTTGTCTGAACAATGAGTGAAGTATGTAAATATCATTAATAATAATTATCACAGAACAATGCACTATGAATACATTAGCTAAATCAGCTATTTATTAACACTTTCCAGTTCCAGCCACTTCTGTAAGGCATAGCCCTCCTTACCACAGCATGCTCTATTAACCCTTTCATTACCAGCCAGTTATGGCAGAGATTACCCTTCTTTACCACAGTAATTAGGAGCCCAATGTCACTTCAGCACCAGTGGATTTTTCACAATTTCATTGAAGTGCGCCCTCACACGGCAGGAATAGACATTTTTTTTACTTTCTCATTTGTATGTAAAAAATGAG